>JACCIE010000338.1:0-22278 GCA_018906755.1 Sycophaga agraensis | reverse complement strand
CACACCCCCCCCCACCCTCGTAAAATGCACAATTTTGGCAAGGTTCCGAAAATTCAAAAAGCTGCGACGTACGATATATACCATCTTTTCTAAATCTTAAGAACGAACAATGCCAGGGATGATCCGATTAAACTTAAAGGACTACTGAGACTCAAAGTGAGCGAGGATCGTATAATCGGGCAGCAATACTTGCGGGTCAGAGGTGCACGAACGCATTTGGACAAAAGACTTATCGAAGTTCAACGGGTCAGTATAGAGCACTAGGACGTAGTGTTCGAAAGGCGACTCTCCTCGCGGATTCTTTCTCTCACAAGGTGTTGTTTAATTCTACAATGAGACAGTCCTGTTCTTATAGTTATGTATGTAAATAATTAAAGGTGTAGTAAATAAAGGATCTTCCCTATTATTAAGTATTTATGTAACTTCTTTATAAAATAATTAAGGATAATTTCGTAATACATAGAATATAAAATAAGACTAGGAGAGTCTAAATTCTTGATGCAACCCAGCTAAATACTCTTTTAAAGAAGTAACTATTATAAAAGGAACAGATGTGTTAAATATTGAGAGAAAAACTTAGAACGCATGGTTATGTTCATAGTTATTTCCTCAAACAATGTTCATAAAAGTGAGTTTTGTAAAACTGCTTTTTCTTATGTAGTTTATTCAGATATCAAATTTCTTTCTTATAGTAGATTAAATTTTTAATTACCTTTGTTCATTAATTTTTATTCTTATAAAATTACATTATATAGGTCGATTTATCATTATGCTCAAAGCTTTCGGAAAATAAGTCACTGTAACGATTGCCTAAGCCATTTTCTGACACTCATACAAAACATCGAATCAGAATTTTGCGAATTTATAAGCAAAATGATATTCGAATGCGAATGGAATTTTTTAAATACTTTTCATTCCAGTTTATTAACAAAGTATCGGCAACATGAATCTTTTATGCGGCATAGTTTATTTCGAACGATTCTCACTCAATACGAATTCGGCTAATGAGATTTGTATTAGATTCGTTTAAAAATGAAATGGTTTTTTTCAAATGGTTTTTTTCATTGAATGTTCCACACACCGGACAACCATAAGATTACAGTCTATTTTCATTTCATTATAGGACATATCTATTGTGAGTTTATGCTAGTTTATGCATAATAATATTGATTATTACTTTATAATAAATTATATTTTAAAGTCTACTAAGTGGCATTTATATGCAGAGTTTTCGACAAGATAACTCGTAAATATTTAATTAAAATTTATGGTATTCTCATTCTGAGAAGCGTAATCATTATTCTACGTATTACGCATTCGATAAAAGTTGCTGATGTTATGAAAATGTGTGACGTGTTCATCTAATCAATCACAGTGATTCATCAAATCCATGCCATTCGAGTACAGAGTTAATTGTAAATATTTAATAATTTAATATTATATTATATTATTTCTCATCGTAACAATGGATGTATGAAGCATTAAGATTTGTAATTATATAAAAAAGTCGAAATGAGGCATTTGTATTATCTAAGGGTAACTCGATTCCTAGGCTACTCGAGCTCGGCTTATTCTCTCGGATGTAGGTTAGACACTCCTGATTAGAGCATGAAAGCTTAATGGCCTAAAGTACCAGAACCCCCGCCTCCGCGCTCCTCAGAATCTCCTCCGTCCCTTTTCTTCCCAAATCGTCGGCCAACGACTCTGCACCTCAGATTTCGCTTAATGCTGTCTCGATCATCTCTTCGCATGAGCACATACATTCCTGCATTCGTGACGCGGTACTGGCACGCGGCGTAACGAAAGCAGGTAGACAGTGCGGGGCATCAATAATTGAACGTCTGCAGTCGCCGCCCGACAGTCTGACGCCGCCGAGCAACTCGCCACAGAGGCGACGAACAATGAATGACGTCGACCTGCACTTTTCGTTAATCCTCGTTCGGAGTTATTGTTTATTCAGGTCAACTACCGATTCATTGGTTCTATTTCAACCTCGATTCAAACCTACATTTTTTGTCATTGTGTGTGATATCTGTATTTAGTTTTAGGTATAGCTGTTTAATTAGATTTGAGACTAAACCAAAGTTATTCAAATGTTGATTTACATTATATGACTTTCGTACTTTCACATTTATCTAATTGTAGACTATAATTCAACATTTATTTCAAAAAAGATTTATACTCTTCAAAAAATTCGATTATTTTCAAGAAAATTAAAAGTTATGTAAACTATGCATACCGGCTTTGACCTATTTTTGATCTATTCTGATGGTAAAATTAACACAGTTAGGATTACCAAATTGAGATTAAACATGAATTGTTTTATGCAGTAAATTGTATGAATTTTAAAATCAATTTTATAATGTTATAATTTATGTATTGATGTAATTAATCTCCTATCTAAGCTCTCACAGCTTCTTGCATATCATTAAACGTCTGTGTAGCCTGACAATTTCTTGATGGAATACAACGTTCGAACTATTGATCAATTTTGGTGATTTCTGATCGATCGCCGGCTTTCATTTGATCAGCTGTTTATAAAATATCTAATTGAAGTATTTACCTAGAAAACAAAAGAAGGCAAAAGAATGGATGATTTCTTCATGACATCCCACCAAATGTAAAGCAAAACTTTCTTGACCATTAATCGAAACTGCAATTTTTTGGGCGTCTCACTGCGTTTGGTCCGCGATCCTTCTCACTGTTAATCTTGTGTGTGACCCATTTATTATCACTCTTTGCAGAAAAATGGATCGATTTTTTACATTTCAGCAAAGAATCATAGGCATCAATTCGATCCAAAAGAGTCTTTTGTGTCCATTTCTATGGTATCCAAATATTCTTCATAAATACAGCTTTATTTAAATCATTCTCAACCATTTCTTGTTAATCTTTAATTTCTAGTTAATGGAATAAATGATCACAATCCGGTCCAACTCAACGATTTGAAATATTGATAATTTTATTGACAGTTTCAACAAATTGGCCTTCTAGACCTTCTCTTACCTTCGATGTCCATGTTGTTGCAAAGATATATTTGTTTATAATATTATTTGATATTGATATAAGTTACTCGAAATAAAAATCAGCATTGAAATTGTGGTAGATACGACAAGGAAATGGTTATATTCAAAATAATACAAAGAGTTGAATTTAAATTATAAATTAGATTTATTCGAAACAAAAGCTAGAAAACAAAGCAGTAGAGAACCTCGCGATTACCTTTCTTTTCGGTTGGCCAAAACAATAATAAAGCTCGAGATTCGCGCTCAATCGTCGCTCCTCGATCGCCGCTCATCGATCGCCGCTCGCTATCCCCACTCCCGAGTTATACAGGTAGTCCAATTTTCTCACGCTCACCGCAGAGCCCTACGCTCCGAGTCTCCCCGACTTTCCCCGAAGGGCCGCGAGAGTCGTCGGGCCGCGATGCCTAACAGCCACGTATGGAGATGTCTTTCACACGTGCACATGGGGCGGTCTTCATTAACAAGGAGTAGCTCCACGAGACCTATAACGCCTCGGGCAGACTCTATGACTGCCCGAGCGGAATGGCTAAGTCACGAATCCCTTATGGATTCGCACAGGCGCAGCCCGACTTGCATACATTTTTACAAACTTTATAAATTCGGGCTTTCTTCGTTCCTCGAAACTAAGAATAGCGAGCAAACTAACAAAAAACATAATAATATAGTCATATTTGTAAATTTAATCGAGAATACATAAATAATGGAAATATAATTAAACGCATGCATTTTAAAATAATTTGATATATAAAATAATTATTATTATTATAATCGATGGTGCATTGATCCATTACAGAAATGAAATAAAAGATAGCGATCATGAAGCTATATTTTGATTTCAATCGTTAATTAGTCAATCTAACGATATTTATTAGCAATAATGGTTTTGGGTAAAAGAACTTATTTAGGGCCATTGGTAAAAGTTACATGAGCGTTAGTTTTTAAACATAAATGAAAATTGCTAGAAATAGCTGTGAAACAGCAATACGTCAGTAATGTTGGTACTACTTTCAATTGAAAAAAACCACATATCTGAAATATTGAAAGGCCTTCTACGTAATTATAAATTAACTGTAAAAGCGTTGTGATTAATTACTATACTGATTATGATTTATTATATAGACAAAATCTGATTGTTTTTAAAAAGTAGTATGTTATTAAAACTATATAATATTTAATCAACTCTTGAATAAAGAAATTATTAAAACTATAAATAAACAATTAAAACATTTAAAAGTTTAAGCGGAGCGAGAAACTTCCAATCTATTGATCGAACGTCCAACCTTATAATTCAAAGCAATAATAAGGTAAAATTGAAATAAAACTCTAATAATACCATAATAGGGAATAATTTTAAAAAGAATAATTATAGTAGAAACCGTAAGAATTAAATGTTATCAGCGAAGCGTGATCCATTCTTGATACGCCTGCACTAAAGCTCGTAGTCAATACGAAGCCGAGGAGTAGAGGAAGTAGCTCTAAGCCGCATCGGTTCTCGGTAGCGAAAGACTCGGCGCCGATTTGCCGGACTATTATATCATCAGGGTGGGCGCAGGATAGGCTTTCTGCAGTCAGCCGATAAAAAATGCAGCCGCGGCGGACGATCGATTCGGGGCGCACGGGCCGAATAATTCAAGGGCTCGTCCCCGGCGAGCGAGTGCACCGCGGGACTTGGCCTCCTATATAGCACCGCCGCGCGCTCTCCAAGTCATTGTGCGTGTGAACACTGTACATCCGGAGTTCAATCCACCTCTAACTGCGCATCGACCGCCGAGATTATATGAGTATTCGGCTCTCGGTGGAATGGGCTGGTCGCCCAGGTATCTTGGGTTCGCGGTAAATCGGATTGTGAATTTTTAGATAGGATTTCGGAGAGCGCCGCGGGGATTTATGCGTGATTGCGGTACTTTTTATCACTGGATTAAGGAATAGAATTTATAAGTCAGGTTTGAACGAGAGCTATCCAGTGAACAATAATTAATGACCTTTATACTCGACATTTAATTTTGTTCCAAGAATTTGATCATTAGGGGGCGTCATTTATACTGAAATATAAGTAAATCAATTTATTGGGCAGATGTTTTTAGTTTGACGACTGCAATTAATGGTATTAATATCAAATAAGTATATTCATCATCGTAATTTCAGTTATTTAATTGGGTATTTAATTATTATGAAATAAAAGAATATTATTTTAAATTTATAAAGGCAGTACAGAATGTCAAATGTTTTCTTAATGCCACTTTGGTGTAAATAATTTATAAACACTGTCTGTAAATGAGCTTTCGGTATATAGAATATATCTCCTCTTGCTTTTTCAGTTCTTCTGTCCAACGAGTTATGAATACTCTACTGCAGATCACGTTTCTCTTCGAAGAGATAATAACCTTTATAATTTATTAGCGCGATATACCTACTTGTATTTTTTCGCGTTCTACACGTCCTTAAATATTTATTGCGGGTTAGTGACTTTTTTAAGTATTATGATGCATAATATTGAATTAAATTATTAAAATTTCTATCGCTTCTGTAATAACAGTGTATAAATAAAAAAACGTTTCTTAATTGTATACGGCATATGCGATATCTATGCTAATTCAAATTTATTTTATGATCGTGATGTCATAAATGCGTGCGCCAGATATTCGAATGTTTATGACGCGTTTTTAGAGATCTCGAATGCACTCAATTCAATGTTTCTTCCGAGCATAACTATAACTCGTTTTTAACGAATATGAAAAAAGACCATTTGTATTTCAATTATCCTTAACGATCAAGCATTAGTCTAAAGTGAAATATATCGTATCGATTAGATAGGATTAAGGTGCTAAAGATTTCAGAGTGTATTGTTTCAATCAACCATTATGTATCATGATTACAGTATGAATGAAACATGGAACATTTTACTATAAATTTTTGAAGCAGATTCACGCCATAACGCTGCTTACGAATGATACAAATGACTTTCACATCTCAAGAATCTTCTCCTGGGGCGAAAAAGTTTGAAGAGAAGTGGTTAAAGTTCTATAACTGTGAGAATAGTCTTGATACTTCTGGCTTAAAAATAGCTTTTCTTATTTCTGAGTAGATAATGTTCGAGATTGATAAGGCTGTGTTAATATTTTTAAAACATGAATTTACAGCATGAATTTATAAAAATTTAAGCGTAAAAATTTGTTTTCAATACATTAAATAACTTATGGGATGATATGTTTTGGACATATGCGTCATTTTATTTTATGAATTTTTTATTTTTCACAATAAAATAAATAATTCAAGCGAAAGTATGTGATTTAAATTGTAATAAACTCAGTTTATACAACAATACACTAAAAAATAAAAAAAAATGTTATTTTTTCTAGTTAAAATGAAATATTTAAGCTTTACCGCTGATAATTTCCAAATCGTTTTTTCATCATTTACAAAAATACGAAGGGAATTTTAGGTAGGGCATTAAATTGCTGCTTTGTCAGAAACTCGTAATGAGTGTTACGAAAAAACAAAGAGATTAGGCGCACAATACATCTGTTGCTTTATTAAGTTATAATAGGGACCAAGTAGGTAAGCAGATAGCATAATGAATATGCTAATAAATTTTAGTTGTGAGCTTTTAACACAGTTCTTGTTGGATGACCTCATTAGCAGTGCAAAGAGATAAAACTGAATGAATTTCAAAACTTTTTTTGCCCCGTGCGTTATAAATAATAGAAGTTGAGCGTGAGAGTGTCTCTCGCGAATGCTCTTGAAATTATGTTTGGTACACTAGAAGCTGTCTTAAATAAATACGTTCATAGATCTGATAAGTCGAAAATATAATTATAACGTCCAAAAAAATTCATTTTATAATTTGGCACGGGAGGAAATAGTCAGATTTGAAAACGTCATAAACGTAATAACAAAAAGATTCAAAAGACATCAAAAGCGATAAATCGCTACTTTATTAATGTTTATTTTAAAGAGCCTGCTAAGTAGACATTTGACTAGCTTGATAAACAATTCAATTCGTAGGTAATAAAATAGGAATAATAACACAAGCGAATGCAATAATGATTAAGCTATTATATGAAAATACAAGGATAAATATTGGACTATCAGTAGAAGACATCTCGGTGCAGTCAGACGTTACGGATAGGCCGCCAGAGGGAATTTGCCTTCTTTCTGCACGACTCGCATCGCATTGCTCTTGCTTGTCCAATACAGAGATTGAGGCGGGCCGATAAATCCGCATTGTCGCCTCATTCATTGCGCCAGACAAGCGAGGCGCGACCGGGCGCGCGCCGATTTAGAACGGGCGAAAAGATGATCTTGACGGGCGGCGATGTCCCCCCTGGGCGGGGCGCACCTCGAGGGTCCAACAAATATCGAATTACGATGCGGTAAATGGTTAATCGCGCCGGAATTTACAGGCAGTGTGCGTGGGCGCGTAGGCGCCGGCCCCTGAATGATTAAACGGGGCCGAAAGGCAAATTTCGCGGCGGCGCAAATGGCCCGCGCGGCCCGCCTGCCCGCGTAATAAAGCGTTTATTCCCGCGTTAACAATGCAAAAGTGACCAGGCCGAGGGACTTTGCCGGCCCCCGTTTAAATTCGAGCCCCGGGCCCCGGCAGCTGCGGTACTCGTAAAGCCCGCCGTCCGCTACCGCGGCGCCCACTTCCGCGGCTCTTTGCGCCCAAATGCCATGCACTCGGCCGATCGGTGAATCAACGTCGAGCGCACGTGATTTGAGTAAACTTGTCCGCGCGCGCTTGAATAGACGTAGCCTTTTTTTTTCGAGGAATTAACGGCTTTTCAAGGCGAGCCGGACATTAGGATTAGCGCGCCGGCTAATAATTCCCGGGGCGTCTCCCGCGTGAAAATTACAAAGCAATAAAATGAACTTTTAACGGTTCATGCAAATTGTTTATGATTTACTCGAACATTTTTAAAGCAATGCACTGCGACGCGTCTCGAGCAAGAAGTAGCCTTTATGAACCCGTGTGTCACTTGGTAGTACTAGTGGGAGTCGGGCGGGAGGGGAAGTGCGATTGCGACGAAGAAAGTGCCGCAAACAAACTAGGGTAAGATAATCTACTGAGCCTTGAATGTACGCCATGTTTTTCGAGATATACACAAGTGGTACTTAAAAGTTTGTATTTACTTTTACGTAAAATTATTTACTTTTTTAATGGGATTTTGTTCGTGCTTTTCTCGGATTTGCCATTTACGATCAAGGCCGTGCATGCGTCTAAATGGCTTATTCTTAATTTAGAACAAATTATTTGGAAGCTAATGATGCTGAATCAAATGAGAAATATAAATACTACTTGTGGCGAAATTAGTTTATAGTCGTTGTACGCCAACCGTGCAAGTTCCTGTTTTTTTTTACAAAAGTACAATACCCATGAATGCATTTGAAAACTGTCATTATGTAAAGCAGTTAATTTTACGTATATAATTAATTTGCTTTATAAATATACAAGCACCCATAAAAAGTTTGAAAGATTGATAATATCTTATTAGTATGCTAAAGCTACCTTGAATGACATTTATTATCAATTAAGCGTAAAAATACTGATTTGCCTATTATAAAGCTATTGGTAGCTTGTTTTGATAATATCCCATATATGCTTTTCTTTTATAGTTGATTGCGCATTTTTATTAATTTTCGAATCAAGTTTTGCGAGGACTCCTTAATAATGAATGAGGAAGTAATAAGCGATTATTTGTTTCCACATATAATGAACGGCTAATAGAATATTATATATACTTCTCCCTTGCAATTCGTTCATTATCGATTTAACTGTACTTTTAGTTATATGTCTTATATTTACGATCATAAATTGAAAAGTATATTGTTTTATAACCCCATAAATTATAAGTAATTTTATTTACATCGTTGCTCTCTCTTCGGTAATAAAGATAAAATTATTATCCTGTATGGCATGTCATGCGTGAAACCGTGATGTAATTAAATCATTAAATAATTTTATTAGATATACAGCGAATAATGAACATTAGTAATTTGCAAGTCGTCGTAAAATCTTTTTTTATCACGATTTTCTCGATGAAACGCCAGTGAATATTCTTCCTAATTTTAAAATGTGTACTGCGATCCGACATTTTCCGCCACAGGCACACATTTATCCATATACTAAGCAAGCTCTCACTCAAATCGTCGTTCCTGTCGCGGCTCTGCACCATTCCGTAATTACAAGTATTTTCAAAATAAGCATCAAGCCAGGCAAACATCGCGCCGCAGCAAACCGCCGGGAATCATCCGGTGTATAAAACTACGATCGGAGATAAGCGCGCGGAAAAGTCAATAGATCCGGACATTCACGTGGCGCGCAAAGTCCCGTTGAGGCGCGATCCACGGTAAACCCGTGTCGATGGGCAAACAACACGGGCTCCTCCCCGGCCGCGGCGTTTACCGAAGCGGCGCGCCACCCCCGCGGATCAAAAGGTATAAGTGGCGGTGGCCAGGCCCGTTCCGCCCAATTAGCAGCCGCCGGTGATAAATAATGCGGGGAGTCTTTTTTTTTCGGATTCCCCGGTGGACCCCGTCTGCCGGGGCTTTTAATTGCCCCCACAAAGGGCATAATACGTCTCGGCAGACGTCTATTTTTCCCCCGCGGCGCCGTCCTCGTGAATCATGCAGCGCTCTCGGGGTATACCACGCGCCGGGATTCTAGAGCCGCGGGATTCCGGGAAGCCGTTGTGGGTTTTTGGGGATCGGGGTCACCGGCGCTCGATCGGCCCTCTCGCCGGGGAGATACCGCGAATCGGACGGCGATTGTTGGCCTGTCTGGGGCAGATCGATTGGCCTTCGCGGAGGCCTGACTTGTCGCCGAGGGCTAGGCCCGGGCGCCGAGCTTTATAATGATTGATTATGTGTGCGGCACTCGTCCGGGGGATCGAAATGTTCTATTAGAATTTCAGATGGGACAGCGGTGTGCGAGCTCGTTTTAATTATTGAATCTCGGGTTGTATAGCCAGGGATTAGACGCCAGTCGGCGAATTGGGCGCGGCGTTAGATTTGCACGCCTCACGGCGACCTGCTAAATGACGCTTGCTATCGGTGTCCTTGTTTTACCGTTATAATCGCAGCAGCTGCATGCGCAAGGCTAGTTTATAGAGATCTTTATATGCCTCGTTGTAATAGCTGCTGGCGCCGAACCCAATTTAAAATATGTCAGTCGTTGAAATAATTAATCTCGAGCGATTATTCATATTTGAATTCAATGACCTATCGCACATATACAGCTAATAATATTGCGCGAGTCGAGAACGCTTCGAAATTTCAATTACCAATTTTGATATTAAACCGCACAATTGAATTTGGCCATAACGTACAGTTCTGGGAATATTCTGGCCAAAAAAAGGAAAAAAAACCTGTTAAATTTCGCTCTAATTCGTTGCAACGGCTCGAAAAGAATTCACCTCCATCCGTTGGATTAATTACATTCAATCGCTCTTTACAACTCAGTTGCCTCTCCATCTACTCTCTAACTTCTCCATGCAAAAACCGCGCGGGTTGAAAAAGCAAATTATCCGTACGGAGGCGGGCCGAAAGACAGTAGTTTTCTAATCAGAGCGTGGCCGGGGTAAACAAAAAAAACGGGGCCGAGCGCGCGATCCGAATGGAACAAACGCGCAAACGCGGCGGCCGCGGCTCGGCGTGGCCGGGGTAAACAAACTTCCCTGCCCCCCTCCTCGAAAAATTTGCCGGGCGCGCCGGGGCCGAGCGCGACGAAACTTTCCGAGATCCCAAGTTTGGAACAAACGCGCTTTTAAAAGGGCAACGCGGCGGCCGCGGCTCGGCTTCCTCCCCGTCTTTCGCCCGCGAGGAAAGCGAGACCGAGCCGCCACTGCCGCGCAAACGAGGGTTCATTCCGGCCCCCGATTCTTATCGGGCGTACTTCCCTGCCCCCCTCCTCGAGAGCGCCCGATCGTAATTTGCCGGGCGCGCCGCGCCCTCCAGCTGCCATTCGCAGGGCCGCCGCGATAATAACGAAGACCGGGGCTCAACCCTCTGTACGCCTCAGTGTGTATATATATCTCGTGGGCTTAATCGCGGCGCGGCTCTCGAGACTACGCTTAACCGGCGCCAGTGGGAAGAGTATTGATATTCGCCGCGGCGGGGGCTAAGTCCTAGGCTTGATTGACGCTCGCTGTTATTTTCTTTTTTCATTTTGCAGGCCCGCGCGGGGGGTGACGTTTCCGATGCGGTTGAAATTCGTTTTTTCGCGTTTAGATTGGAATTTCGCGCCCCTAGCCGGGCGGCCTCTGTGCATGAGCCATTGTTTGTTTCCCCGGCGTTTTTCCCGCTTGAATTAAAATCACTTTGAGTCCAGGCCGGTTGCTGTTCGCCGGCAGACTCGCGCGGCCGAAAGCCAAGCCTGCTAAATTTCACGGGCTTTCAGAATATTCAAGTGCTGGCTTTAGTGGGGCTGAATTTAAAAATCAGCATCTTTCACCGATTGCTTAATGGCGCGCGCGCGCGTGCGGATGGCGCTGTACGAGCGCCGAGGAATAACTGTACGGCTGCAGTTGAAATCGTTGATTAGAATTGGATATCGATTCCCCGTGCATAATGATGGTATTCCCGGAGCTTCACAGCGTACATTTATTATTTATGGACACGCGTGGATTACACATGGACTAAGAATTTCCGGAAATCTAAGTGCTTTGCGTCTATTCAGAACGACGCGCTCGTTCCGCAGGTATAGATTTACTTCGAGGCGATCGAACGCCCTAAAATAACTCAGTCGGCGCACGCAGAATGGGAAAATGATGGAAGAAAGACGTTGTACGATTGATGAACGGGTATACGTAAACAAAAATATGCAGGGGCATTTTGCGTGTGCGGTATTTCGAACATGCGCTTGGTTCTATACACCTGACTCTATATACTACACTGCAATTATAGCATTCTCTATTAAGCTAAGTACATGGAATTTCAAGTATTTGTTACTGGCATCAGTATATCGTACAATTCTATAACGGCTAATACTGTAATATACTATGCGTTTCCTTTCAAGTTTGCAGAACTGATTAGAAAGGCTTACGTACATAGATTCCACTTTATATAGATAGGCAAATCTATTTTTGCGGTGATAAACATCTAAGCTCTAGCTTCACAAATATCATCTCTTCTCACTTGTGACTTGACTCAGGTGGAGCTATCCAGTCTTATGTATGTTACAAGTAAACTGGGATAATTACAAAACAGAATTTAAAATCTAATAATTTATAACAATTTATTAAAGAACAAAGAAACAACAAAACAAAACAACAAAAAATACTTAAAATCTAGTTAACTATTTTCTATCAAATACAAGTGACAATACCGAACCTTAGGAGAGCCAGAGGAGCATATCCCTCATCATTGAGCCGCGCCCGTATTTATTAGCTCGAAGGCCCGGCGCTCGTGACCCCACCACCGAGGCCGGGTCATTTTCTTCGAACTTCTATCGATAACACGGCCCTAGGTCGTGCCGCGCTCGAAATCATATGGAGAGCACGCAGGCCCGCGATTCTCTTGGCCAGGGAGAACCCGAGTGCTGCGGCGGTCTGCCAAGAGGGGTTATTTCGAGGCGGATTTTCAGCTACTGGTTACTTCAACAAATCGGGCCTTCCCAGTCATCTTCACCAGTGGAATGTACTTCACTGGTTACTTCAACAGACTGGGCCTCCCCAATCATTTTCGCCAATATGTAGCTGTTATTCACAAGCCCGTACATTAGCTATCATTAGCTAATTCTGTTAATGTGAATTAATCATTTAATTGAATATCAAACCTTATCCGTCGCGGGCTCTGGCTTTCCTTTCACATCTTTTCATATTATTCATTTCAGATATTTTATTTACATCTAACCTTATATCTATACGTTCGAATAACGCCGCTTATGCTTATATTCTAAGAAGTTCAAACGTTTGAGTTTATAAACTTGCTTTCCTATGTTATCCTATACGCCTTTGCTTTATATTTATTGAAGCTATTTTGCATTCTCGCACGCAAGTTTACATAGTTTTATACATTTACATTGGCGAGTCGTTCTCTTAATAATAATTTAATATCTAACTTATTGCTAGAAGATTTCTAGCATTTGCCCAGGATCGCTCCTGTGGAGTGGGGAAAACCTACAGAAAAGGCAAAAAACCCTTGGGGAAAAACCTAATTGTAGGAAAACCCACTCCTAGAAATCAGTTTCGCTCTTAATTAATACATATAATTAATAATCTTATTTAATAAGCTTTTTACTTCACTACAAATAATTGTATCCGTAACAACTCTCCCCCCGTACAAGAATTGTTTAATTTTGTACCTCTTTTCTTCCTACTAGCTTAATAAGTTTATGTGCTGGACGTACGAATTTTCCCGTTGAAGTGTGCACCTCCGCTTTCCTGATTTGATTATCCGAACTAGGGAACACGCGAACTATTCGTCCTCTATGCCATACGTTACGCGGCGCTTGTAAATCTACTATTAAGACCATATCATCGACTTGAAGTGACTCGGTAGTTTCTAACCATTTCTTACGAGGAATCAAGGTCGGTAAGTATTCCCGAAGCCATCTTTTCCAAAACATATCCGCCATGTGTTGAGCTATTATCCATTGTTTTCGTAAGCATATGTTTTTTGTATCATATTTGCCTAACTTTATCTCTCCCGATGAAGTACCAATTAAGAAATGATTCGGAGTGAGCGCTTCGTTGTCTCGCGGATCGAGAGAGACGTGCGTAAGTGGCCTAGAATTCACTGAGTGTTCGATTTCTGCTAAAACTGTGACTAAAACTTCCTCAGCTGGGGCTTGATCATGCAGTGTAGTTTTTAATGCAATTTTCACGCAACGAATAAGACGTTCCCACGCTCCTCCCATATGCGGGGCATCTGGAGGATTAAAACGCCACTGTATTCTTTTCGAAAAGGCGAAATTCGAGACTTTAGTATGATCCATTTCCGCAATAGCTTGCTTCAGTTCTTTACTCGCGGCTTTAAAATTTGTTCCGTTGTCGCTGTACATAATTAATGGCGTGCCTCGTCTGCTCGCTAACCGTTGTATAGCCATTATAGCAGAGCTTGCCGATAAGCTATTCGCGAGCTCTAAATGAATTGCCCTCGTCGTCAAACACGTAAATAGCACTCCCCATCGTTTTTCTCGTCGACGACCTATCTTTACCATCATCGGACCAAAATAATCTACCCCACAATGACTAAAGGGCCTTTGTTTATATGCTACGCGACCGCTAGGCAGCGCCGACATCAATGGGTTTTGTGGCTTGCCTTTCTGCAATCGACACACGATACATTTGCTTCCTAGTGAGCGAAGTGCCGCCCGTAGGCCTAAGATATAATATTTTTGAATTAACTCGTTTACGACCGACTCATTGCTCGCATGATAAAACCGCCTATGATATTCCGTTATTAATTTTTTTACTACTTGATGCTTACTATCAAGAATGATCGGGTTATTGTTAAAGTCACCTGAGTGCATTATAGATGCGCGCCCGTCGGCTCTTAATATGTTGTATTTGTCCAAATAGGGCCTAATTTTTGCAATTCGGCTTCCTTTATCTATTGCTTTCCCCAGTTTGAGAGCCTTAATTTCAGATATAAATGTTTCTCCTTGCGATACGCGGAACCAGTAGTATTCATTTTTATCGAATTTGTCTACACACATATCAGAAGTCGCGCAGCCTCTCCAACGTTCAAAAACTCTACGCACTCGGCGGGCGATAATTAATAAGCCGTGCCATCCTAGTAATTCAATCACTAATGAAAACCGGGGCTCTGTGGCGCATAATAAATGAATATTTGCTTTTCTTAACTCGAGTCTATTGATGGCCAATGCATCGATTGCATTGAGATCTTTTTGAACAGGCCACTCGTTTTCTGAGTGTCTTAAAAACTCCGGCCCCCTAAACCACCTCGAATCCGTTTGAAGGGCTTCATTGTTACATCGCGTTGCATCATCGGCGGGATTTTGACTTGACGGTATCCATCGCCACTCGGATATACGCGTGAGCTCTCCGATCTCTCCCAAACGATTCGCAACGTATATCTGCCGGATACGCGGCTCAGATCTAATCCAACAGAGTACTATAGTTGAGTCTGTCCATAACACGCGTTTACTTATTTTAATTTCGAGCTCAGTTTCTACAAACTTAGCTAGGCGCGCTCCCAGCAGAGCGGCTTGTAATTCTAATCGCGGCACTGTAAGTGGCTTCAACGGCGCGACCCGACTCTTCGCCATAATCAGTGAAACCCGAGCTTGACCCTCGCCCGCGTCCACTCGTAAATACGCTGCCGCGGCGTATGCCGTTAAACTGGCATCACAATATATGTGTAATTGCGCGTTCGACGGTTCGCCGCTCCTCGGAGATAAACAGCGCGGTATGCTGCATTGTTTTAAACAATCAAGCTTATCGAGCCATGATTTCCATCCTGCGTATTCTTCGTCTCTCACTTTATCGTCCCAATCGATGCCGCTCCGCCAGATTTCTTGCATGAGAATCTTTGATTTTAATGCGAATGGAACGAGTAGTCCCAGCGGGTCGAAAATTGACATGATAACGCGTAATACTTCCCGTTTCGTCGGTTTTCTTTCATCATTCAGAATGTTTCGGCATACTTTCCCGAGTTCTATATTGAATTTCAATTCGTCTGATTGCATATCCCAAACTAGACCCAATACTCTTTCGCCCCCCTTGTCGCATAGTCCTGTTTCGGGAATTTTCATTATGTTCATTATTTTTTGCACGTTTGTTAAAACGCATGGAACGTTGCTCGCCCAACTATGCATTTTGAAATTGGCCGCGGCGTTAATTTTAATTACCTTTTCGATTAACGATGACGCTTCAGATACCGATGTTCTACTTGATAAATAATCGTCCATGTAGCTATTTTTTATAATACTTTCAGCGGCCTCGCGATCTGTTTTAATAAAACTCCGGGCATTTTTATCTTTTATAAATATAGCGCTGCTTGGTGATGACTTCGCGCCGAATATTAATGTGTTCATCTCGTATATGTCCGGCGGATTATGCCTATCCTTGCCCCGCCACAGAAATCTTTGTGCGCCGCGATCGACTTCTCGAATGTTTACTCGTAGAAACATATCAGAAATGTCGCCTTTAAAGGCGACCGCGTATTGTCTAAACCTAATCAAAATACCGGGTAATGATTGTAACAAATCTGGTCCAGTATCTAGCTGGTCATTTAGGCTGATCCCATCGGTTTTTGCGGCCGCATCAAAAACGAGTCGTATCTTATTAGGTTTATTTATATTAAACACCCCGAAGTGAGGTAAATACCATATTCTTGAACGTTCGATCTTTTCATCTACTTTCTTCGCGTAATTATTTTCCAAAAAACGCTGCATTTCTTTATAATACAAATTCGCATATGTCGGTTCTTTATCTAACTTCCGCTCAATCGAAATTAATCTTTTGAATGCTGTCGTGTAACTGTCTATCTGTAAATGTTGATTATCCTTCCATAGCAAACCTATCTCCCAAGATTTTCCTATTCGGCGGCTTGTATTGTTTAATAATGTTTCGACGTGGTCGTATTTAATTTTCGATTTTTCATTATCGGTTATTCCGAGTACGTCTAATTCAAAATATTCCTTTAATATTCTATCTAAATTATCTTTTTCAGCCTGTTTCGTTTGCACTTCGCATGTCGCATATGGTGATTTATGCTTTACTACGTTTAACACGGAGTGAGGAGTGCTTGTAATCTGACGCACCGGGCCGTGAAGTGCCCAACCCAACAATGAGCGTGATAAGGCTACGTTACTATTTTCAACATTTTTTACTTCTCGTGTCACTATAAGTCCCCAATTATCCTGTCCTATTAAAATTTTTGACCTTGCTCTATTGTACGGATATATTTTAGCATATTTGGCAATATTTTTGTCAATTAAAAATCTCTCAGAGATCGTTTGATCGGGCAAATTAAGATTTTCCACTGTTATCGCTCCATTTATCGCATATTGATCAAATGCGCCCGCGATACCTACGTCTATTTTCTCCGCTACAAATTCTATATCCCCGTCGCCTATTCCTTTTAGAGAAACGCTTATCGCCCTTCCTTTCGCGCCTACTGCATGAGCAAGCCCTTTATCAATCAAAGTAACCGTTGATCCCTCGTCTAATAACGCGTATGTATTTACACTTGTTTTTGGACCTCGTACGCGAACGGGCACTATTTTTAATAGTACCTCCGGCATGTCTAGTCAGCTTGACGCGTGCGCCGTTTCCCCCACGCGCTCGACGATAGGCCTGGTCTCCGTGACGACATTTTGATTCGTAATGGGACTACTGTGCAAGAGATTATGGTGGTTTTTCTTGCAAAATGTACATTTCACCGTTTCACATCGCGCTGCGTTATGTCCCACGTTTAAGCAGCCGAAACATAGCATGTGTCTTCGCACTGCGCGCCAACGTTCTTCTACCGTCATCCGAAGGAACCGTGCACACCTCGCTAAGGGATGTTTCGAGCCGCGAGGGCACAAGATACAATTTCGGGATGAATTATTAATTTGACCTCGATCTCTTATATTTTTAGACATCTTATTTACATTCGCATTTGCAACATGAACGCTACCTCCTCTAACCGGGCGTACTTCTCTCCGCGGATTGATCTGTTTAGGCGTATTTATAGGCACAATGTCTGTATCAAAAATACCGCCAGCTGCGGCCATTTTAGCTTCTGAATACAAACATTCGCCCAATTTTTCGAAGTCCGATTTATCTTCCGTGACACTCGCCGCATACCGATTGTACGCCAATCGCAGTGCTGACGGAAGCTTTCGTCCGATCGCTTTAGTTAATTCGCTGTTGTACAAATATCCCGTAAGCTTAAGTGATTTAAAAACGGTGACGGCATTTTGAAGTTTCGTAGCGAATTGAATGAGGTTAATTTTACCCGAATCAATATCAGGCATCGATTTCAAATCGGAAACAATTTTTTCTGCCAAAATTCTCTTGTTGCCGTAATGCGACTCCAACGTACGCATTACTGCGGCCGCATCGCGGCTAGTGGCCAACAACGTGTTCACGGTTTCACGCGCTTCGCCTGATAAGGCTGAGAACAATCGCGCAATGTTTTCCCGATCACTATAACCGCCAAGCTCGGTAGAACACTCGTATGCCTCTTTAAAATGCAACCATTCCAAAGGATTCCCCGAGAACGATGGCAAATTTTTCGCGGTCGTTAAGCGGTTGACTAATCGCGAATTACCCTCATTCATAGACGCTTCGCGCACCGTATTAAGTGTTCGCTCTATGGCGTCTACCAATCGCGCAGTATGGTCTATTGGTTCGCGATAGGCAAACTGGGTTGCGCTCACCGGTAACGAAGTGCTGTTTAACCATTGTCCATTCCTCTCTCTCGTCGGTGTTTCGCTGTCCTCGGGACGAAGTTGCTCGAAGACGATGGGAGGTGAGGATGCTGCAGGAGCCTGCTGAGGCGAACGTTGATCCTCAATGTCTCGACTGGCTCTAGGCGCGATCATCTGTTCTTGCGGATGATCGATGTCAGCGACTTCCTGCACGGTGGCCCGTAGTATAGGTGGCTGTTGCGTTCGCAAAGAACGCGCCGAACTGGCTCTGGATGGCCGAGCCTTGGACGCCGCAATCGACCTCGGGCGCTTCGCCGCCGGCCGGTCCTCGATGATGGCGGCTGCAGCACGGGTTCTCCTCGGAGCCATTCTCGTTGGTTTTGAAATTACAGGAAAATAATTAGATTTTATTCTAACACTGCAGTATCCCAGTATTTTCCGGAATTAATTCCCGGGTTTCGGCACCAAATTGTTACAAGTAAACTGGGATAATTACAAAACAGAATTTAAAATCTAATAATTTATAACAATTTATTAAAGAACAAAGAAACAACAAAACAAAACAACAAAAAATACTTAAAATCTAGTTAACTATTTTCTATCAAATACAAGTGACAATACCGAACCTTAGGAGAGCCAGAGGAGCATATATCCTCATCATTGAGCCGCGCCCGTATTTATTAGCTCGAAGGCCCGGCGCTCGTGACCCCACCACCGAGGCCGGGTCATTTTCTTCGAACTTCTATCGATAACACGGCCCTAGGTCGTGCCGCGCTCGAAATCATATGGAGAGCACGCAGGCCCGCGATTCTCTTGGCCAGGGAGAACCCGAGTGCTGCGGCGGTCTGCCAAGAGGGGTTATTTCGAGGCGGATTTTCAGCTACTGGTTACTTCAACAAATCGGGCCTTCCCAGTCATCTTCACCAGTGGAATGTACTTCACTGGTTACTTCAACAGACTGGGCCTCCCCAATCATTTTCGCCAATATGTAGCTGTTATTCACAAGCCCGTACATTAGCTATCATTAGCTAATTCTGTTAATGTGAATTAATCATTTAATTGAATATCAAACCTTATCCGTCGCGGGCTCTGGCTTTCCTTTCACATCTTTTCATATTATTCATTTCAGATATTTTATTTACATCTAACCTTATATCTATACGTTCGAATAACGCCGCTTATGCTTATATTCTAAGAAGTTCAAACGTTTGAGTTTATAAACTTGCTTTCCTATGTTATCCTATACGCCTTTGCTTTATATTTATTGAAGCTATTTTGCATTCTCGCACGCAAGTTTACATAGTTTTATACATTTACATTGGCGAGTCGTTCTCTTAATAATAATTTAATATCTAACTTATTGCTAGAAGATTTCTAGCATTTGCCCAGGATCGCTCCTGTGGAGTGGGGAAAACCTACAGAAAAGGCAAAAAACCCTTGGGGAAAAACCTAATTGTAGGAAAACCCACTCCTAGAAATCAGTTTCGCTCTTAATTAATACATATAATTAATAATCTTATTTAATAAGCTTTTTACTTCACTACAAATAATTGTATCCGTAAAGTTTTAATTTTTTAAATGTTTGATTTAATATTAAATACTTCAAATTTGCGAGCTTAATAAAATATATTGTTTGTAGAACCATGTACTGTAAAAATAAAATTGTTAATTTTAAGTAACCAAAAACTAAATCTTTTTTGTAAATAATTCATCGGATATTTATTTTTTAATTCTAAAAACGATTTTCTATTTAAAAATGTAATTAGTACATTTTATTTAAAAATACAATTTTAACGTCATTAAGAACTACGTATTATAATTCTATTTTTAGTCATATCATTTTTTAAATCATTTACGAGATGAAACGTATGAATATGAACGTATCTGAGACAATAGATTTCTACAACTTTTTCTTTTTTAAAAGAACATATTGTATCGAAAGACAATAAAATGAGGTTATTGAAATCGAATATTCGTTTTTTAATACCATATAATAAGCAATTTTAATAGCAATCCAGATCAAATATATTTTTTCTAATTTTATGACCCTATCCAATTTCTAAGACTGTTTTCTCTTTAATTGGACAAGTAATAAAGTGCGACCCGATAGCATAATTACTCGTATTACTTAATGACAAAATTAAAGTAGCAAAAAGGAAATGCTGCATGTAGGCACACAGCATTTCTCCTTTATTTTTTAATTTTTGCCAAAACCTATTACCTATGACCTAAAATAGACAAACAGTTAAATTTAAATACGAAAAAGTAAAAGTCAATTTTTAATAATGAAATGCTCATGATGAATGTAATTATTTTATGAGCTTCGTCATAAGTTAATAAATAAGCTAGTACCTAAGCTAATAATTTACATCTAAGAATACATGTGAAACTATTAACACTTTCTCGTATAGTTTATAGGAACAAAAACAAAATTTGCGTCCAATAGCTTTCACTCGGCGGAAAACATTAATTTATAATAACACATGTAATGTAAAAAATCTGCAATTTTCATTAAATCAATTTAAAAGTAGTATATCAATCTAATTCGATTTTCAAATGCAAATTAGAACGGTTGTTATTAAATAAGTGGAAATTGGAAATAACGTTCTACATATGCACAGACACGCATATGCACGCGCGTCGTATATAGGCATATGCATATATTGTTGCGCTAATGATTATCAATAAATTTCATTGCATTAAAATGTCGGACCAAAATAGTCCTATCCGCGCCACTGAAATGGAAAAAAAATCCGAGAAGAAACTAAATCGATCCACTTTCGACCCAAAATCGATTCCCCGCACGAGTTTTTTTTTAGCCATGGCGGGTCGCCACCGTGGCAAGGGAAATAGGAAGAAGCGGTACAGAACGAAAATGGAAGTTCTGCACGAGGTACAACGAGGGCTATCGGATGACTGATCCACTTAGAAAAACGGCGGTACTTTTGATTTCGGTAGCGCGCGATCTCGTCCGTAAAAAAGGCGCCGGGCGCGGAAAGCGCATTCGTTCCGCGCGAGGCCGATAATTCCGATGCCCGCGGGAAGAAAACAATGGTGCGCACCGATTTGTTTATCTCCCGCGGGCGCGCGCGTGACCCCGATACGCGGCGAAAAGCCATTCCGCCTCCGCGCGCGTGCGATATTAATCCAGAGCGGGAGAAAGAGGAGGATGGAAAATGCGCGCCGCGCCATATCCAGGGCAAATGCTGTCTAGCGAATGCGTCGGCGAGAAAGTGGACCCGGCCCCTCGTAGGGAAAGGAAAAGAGATCCAGGGAATAGCCTGATAAGGTGCCCGACGTCTATGATTAGGGGAGCGCCCAACGATCGAGTGAAATGTTTTAGTCGTGCCGAATGGTGAAAAAAGTGTATCTATTGCGAGAAATGCCATACAGTAATGCCAACAGTGCTCAAGCTCGTGTAAAAGGGTTTTCGTTCAATTCAAAGGTCTTTCTATAATGTGCGTGTATATAGAAGTTAGTCACGAGGTGCTTTGTAGTTTATTTTATTAAAGATAAATGTGTAGAATAAAAAATATGAGAAAAATTAGAGGTTCATCTATCAATTAGCTAAGAATGGGAATCAAATCCGGAACTGTACTGGCATATCAGAATATAAAAAACTCTACCAAATGAACTACCAATTACAAAATATACGTTATTTTGTTAGAAATTTATTGCTTTTAATGTAGTTCATTGCATTTTATTATGATTAATATTTATTTTAAAAAATTAAATAACACATTAATTAGATTTATTATGAATTTTAAGCAATACGAAAAACACAATTCGATACATTGTTCGAAAAAAATTATAATTTCTGAAAGCTTATCTCTAAATTATATAACTTAATAGACAAATGAGTAATCCGATTAATTTTAAAGTACAATTCGAAAATTTAACCTGCTTATATAAAATTATCTTACATGT
>JACCIE010000337.1:0-22395 GCA_018906755.1 Sycophaga agraensis | reverse complement strand
ATCGTTCTGCTTAGAACAGTCGATGACATAGAGAGGGCAGTGAGTGATGAATTCTTTCTTTTTCAAAATGGGTTCGGCATTTTTATCATAGTATGCTCTTTGAAAATTAGCATACATATCGTATAATACTGCGTATTGTTCACAATTGATATCGAGATTCTGATTACCGTATGGATAATATTGGTGAATTGAGAAAAAGTTTTACATTACTTAGATTGCAGTGATCGAAGCGACTGGCATTAACTGTCTTAGAATTTTTTTTATTTGTTTGAAAAGCTTAAAACGATAAATCGTGGTTTCTCTAACTGATTCGACGTTTTTAACTGTCCAAAACGTGTTTAATTGAAGATGGCAGTAC
The DNA here is from genome assembly GCA_018906755.1 of Sycophaga agraensis. NCBI lineage: Eukaryota > Metazoa > Arthropoda > Insecta > Hymenoptera > Pteromalidae > Sycophaga > Sycophaga agraensis. Next base: position 22,037 of record JACCIE010000337.1, on the reverse strand, counting down.
TGGATACTCGTATAGCTTCCGGCTTCTGAAGCTCATACTGATTGGTTTATTCTTCGATATGTAAATCAACAGACGAATTTTGTAAATATTTGAGGCTATGACGTAGGGCATCAACCACTCGATTCTCGTTAGTTCTATCTTGAATTCTTCGAAATCACTGCATTATTTTCATCTCGCGCTCCAGTTTAAATAACGGCATTCAAATCATTTCTCGATCTAATTAATATGAGTTCATGCTTGACATTCGCTATCACTTTTCGATAATCTTCGGCAAATCCGAGAATCATGCTCAATGGAATTGTGACGTTAAAGTATCCCTGATTGTTTGTCAAGCTTTGAGTTTCAGCAACATCGAGCCACCCAGCATTTCCACTAAGATGCTCTGACTTGGACAAAGCGATAGCCATCCTTTCATGAGAGTAGTTAAGCCGACATTTTTACACTTGTCGATTTCTACCACATTAATTTCATAACGTATTTCCTCAAACATGTGACAGAATGCATTGTTTACAAATGCAGTATGCGTTGCAATAGTTCCATCCAACTTTGTGACTCTTCCACAAATATGTAGCATACTTTGCGAAGGAAGAAGATATAGATCTTGATGTTGAATAGCAATTCGAATCTCGTCGCTATTATTGTACGATGAAGCGGTATAAGGCTGATGAGGATGAAGTTCGTAATGGGCTAGAGACTCATCGAAAGTTACGGGAGATTGTATGTTTAGAATTTCGTCCATGTTTATTTGTCGAAAAACAACACAAGAATATGCAGATTACTTTCCACCGAGGTTGCCGACTACTCTTAAGTTTAGACTTTTTAGAAACTGAATGTTTCCCCGTGTTACTGCTTTGGAAGCACTTTGATGAATGATGGATCGATTGCATGTCGGTCTGCTTATATACCCTCTACCAACTTTAGTATTATAAACAATCCCCATCGTGTTACACTTGTTTAAGATGTAATCTAACGGTAATTATTTCTCCACGAAAATTGATCAGCTTTCCGTCCTGATCGACTATGCGCAATTGTAGATAACTAATGCTACGGACGGTGACTGGAAGATAAATGATGTGATATTGCACTCCACTCGAACAGTGTTGACTTTAAGAATAGATACAGGCAGGTCTGAGCTATGTCTTAGATTTCCTCTGAGCACTCTTTGAGTGAATCCGAGCAATGGACCAATAGAATCAATGGGTTGAAAATCTATGTCGTGATCGCACATGATAATGGTACGCAGTGTATTATTATTAGGCTTTAAACTGAATGAAACACCTTTGGGAAGGAGTATCTCTTGAAGATAAGTATCTATTGCGACGAGTATCTCGCCGTGGTCACCGCGGTACTGAGCACGTGCTCGCCGCCTTGACCAGGCGCCGAGTGGGGGGCAGTGGGCTGCGCGAAATTCGGCGCACCGCGGTAATTATCGCGCGGGAAAGCGCGCGGGCCGCGGCGGCTAATCAAGGAGAGAGGGCAATTAGGCGCGCGATCGGCCCTCGATCCTTGTTCGATCGCACGATTTAGTTTAGTGTGTCTCGGGACACGGTGCCTCCCGAGACTGTTAGCGGCGAAGCGCTACGACGCGAGTTATAGTTTTTTTTGTATTATAATATTTAGATATAAGTGAGTGCGAGAGATAGATAGAGAGAGAGGAGACAGAGAGAGAGAGTGAAAGCGGTGCACCGAGGTGCAGGTGCATTCCCCTGCCGATAGAAGAAACTAACTTGTATCGCTTTGATCTCGCCCTTGCGGGTTAGAGATTGGTGATACAAGGAGTAGCAGCAACAACAAGCGAACCTTTGGGACGTTTTGATCTCGCCCTTGCGGGGTTAGAGATTGACGAAACAAGGGCAAGCATCTTCCCGCCAATTCGGAGATCGCCGCCGCCGTTAGAGTAAGTAGATTTAAAATAATATATTTTATAACGCGTGCGCGATCATCCGCGTCGGGAGAGTGAGAGAGAGAGAGAGAGAGAGAGAGAGAAAGTTATTAAATAGGATCGTTGATTTGTCGGGTTTATTTTGTATATTCATTATAATAAATATTAATTTTAACTTTTAAACATCCGCGTAATTATTTCGCGCACCTTTCCCTATTTTTTTTCGCGTCCCTATAGCAGCGAGCACCCAGGCTCGCCCCGCCGAGTCCGCGAATTTTTCGCGCGACTACACTGACCGGAGGGAGGAGAGAGCGGAGAATTCTACAGTCGCGTGGTGGCTGGGAGCCGGGCGAAATTAGCCACCCGGTAACCGCCACGTGACAAATTGGCGACCGTGACAGGACGCCGGCGGTAGGGGTCGCGAACGAAAATTTTTAACTTTTTCGTGAGGGAGCGGGCGCGAAAATTGCGCGCGATTTAGCTAGTGTTGGTGTGTGAAGTGTGTGTGTGTGTAGGAGGGGGGATAATAGTTAGTAGCTCCGCGCTGAAATAAAACGCTGAGCGGATAAATTTCTATTTTTGTTTTATTATTAATAGTATTATTAAGGTTAGTATTGTTAATAATAATAATTAATAATTATTAATAATAATAATTAAATAAAAAATTTTTTTTTGTTTTTTTTTTTGTGAAATGATTGATTTCGCGGTTTTTGCCCTGGTTTGTCACTGACTAAAAGAAAAAAAAAAAAAAAAAAAAAAAAAATTAAATAAATAATTTAAAAAAAAAAAAAAAAAAATTTTTGAGTGATTGCTTGCGTTCGCGCGCTGATCCAGCCGCGGCCGCCCCTCCATTTTTGTGCCTGGCTGTCGGAGGTCCCGTGAAGAACAGGTGTCGACTGCTTGGCGCCGCGCGCGGCGCGGGGAGGTAAGAGCTTGCGTTTGAGCGAGCTCCTCGGAGGCCGACAGCTGTCGAGTTAGGAGCCAATAGCAAGGGCGTGTCGGTGGTTTACACTAACCCCTCGCGTGGAGGCTCCAGGGGGCGAAGGGGGGGTTGTATTTCTTCGTGCACAGGGGCACAGAGGAAGTGCAGGAGTGCACATTTGTGCAAATATTTTATTTAAATAAGGTGGTGTTTGTGTGTGTCGCGGCGACCGTAGCGAGCGTGCTGTTGTATTTTTAATATTGGGATAATTTTAAAATATTTTATGATAATAATTTATTCGTAACAAACAATATTTTATTATATTTAATAATATTTTTATGATATTTAATATTTTTATTATATTTTGTAATTTCTTTTGTATTTTGTAAGTTGTTTTCTTTTGTGTTTTGTTTTATTTAGCATTTTTCTTTTTTTTTTGAAATTGTTGTGTTTTGATTTCCAGCTTGAGAGGGGGGAATTTTCACTATTTCAGATTTTCTTCTTTTCAGTATTTTAATTTTTTTTTTTTATATATATAGCTGGCAGAGCGCGCAGAGGTGCGGTCCAGCACCTAGAAAGCGGGGGGAGGGTGTTGCCATTCGGCGGTACCTTTTGTACCCGCCTGAGTGTTGACGCGACCACCCTTTGAGTGTGGTTGGGGCCGTAATGGCGGACCAAAGGAAACGGTCCTCCATTAGCGGCGTGGAGACGATAAGTGTCGACGAGGAGGAGGAGGCGGCGATGCAGCGCGCTCGCGACCGCGTCGCCGCCATTAATAGAGTTTGCGATCGTTATGGTGAGCGCGTGCGTGCCTTGCCACTTGCATCCGCGAAGGCCAGGTGCCTGCGGAGGCATGTGCGAGGCATGCCAATATATCGTGTGGTGATGGAGTTATGTCGAAGCAAGCTCTGCTTTCAGGGCGACCACAATGAGTTGCGGGAGCGCTTATGGCGTTTCCTGCTCATGGTTGCCCGGCCTCTGCTGGACGTTCCCTGGGTCGAAGGATACGACGACAACTATGACGCCGGACCATTGGATCCTCCTTTGGTTTGTTACGATTTGTGGTTGCCGTCGATTTCTCCCCAGAAGCGAGGAACGGATCGTGAAAACAGCCCCGCGAAGGATGACGGCGCGGCAGCTATCACGACCAGCACGACCGGAGAGGATAGTGAGAGTTCTTCGGGAGTTCGTGTTCGAGAGATTGGAGTTGATCCTAAGGATCATCCCCCGACTGTTTTTAAACAAGGGGTAGATGTCCCGGGAACCTCCAAGCCGGAGTCGATTGAGGTAGACGGGCTGACCCTCCGAATGCAGGAGCAGGTACGGCAGATCGTATCATCTGTGATGACAGAAATTTTTGCATCACAGGGTGATATTATTCCGCAGACGCTGAGAGGAGCAACTACGCAAGTTGCTCCTTCTATGGCGTTAGCGGGTGGGCCAGCTAACCAAGGCGAGAGCCCGAGTCTGCCGCCTAATTCAGCTGAGACAGGGAAGCCTCCTGCAGCGGCCTCTACGCCGCATAAAAGGAAGGTTTCCTTGAAGAAAGCAAACAAGGTGTTGGTGAGTTCGGATGCGGATGACTCTTCACAGAGCGGATCGTCAGAAGAAGAATCCGTGTTGATGTCGGCGCCGCGTCCGAGCAAGTTAGTGAGTCGTCGTGATAGAGTGAGGGTCGAGGATACTGCTCAGAGGCGACGCAGTCGGCAGGTTTTACCTTCGACGACTGAGTCGGCCGCGGGCGATCTTCAGTTGGCAACAGCCATGGCCCGGAAGAGTAGCGATGACAGTTCAAGCATAGAGAGAGACGTGAGTTTTCGCGACATAACTCGCTGCAGACGGGCGCTGCGAGATGCACGTCTTTCTTTTGCTGGTAGAGATACGGAGGATGCGTGGGATTTCCTTGAGGGTCTCGAGTTATTCAAGGAGCAGCTGGGAGTTTCCGGTAAATGTTTAATAGGCTCCTTGCAATCGGCTTTCGTGGATGACGCTCGGAAATGGTACCACCGCGTCCAACGTATGTTTGTGGATTGGGAGTCTTTCGTGCAAGCCTTCCAGAACAAGTACTGCACGATAGTTAGCGATTCGACTCTGCTCAGAGATCTCCAGTGTTTGCGCCAGAGAGAAGGAGAGACGATCGCGAGGTTTGTGGATGCGTTCCAGACGAAGGCGAACGCTATGCGTCGCCCGCCGTCGGAACGCCGCCAGAAGAGGATGATCTTTGAGCAGATCTTGCCGACTTACCGGCGGTATATCATGGATAAAGATATGCCGGACGTGCGGTCGCTGGTTCAGTGGGGTAAGCGCTTGGAGGACATCCAACGGATTGATGATAGGTTTGAGTCTCCGTCACTCGACCCGTCATCGAGCAAGAAAAAGGTGGAGAAAAGAATTGAAGATAAAGTTGGGGTCCATGCTGCATCTACGGCTCCTAGCCTGCCGCCCGCTGCGTCGAAGAAGAAGAAGAAAAAGAAGAAGAAGAAGAGTACGTCGGCGAGCGGTAGCGGGAGTAGTGATAGCGGTGAGGTAGCTTTGCTAGAAGGCATAGCGAGGCAACAGCACCAGCCGGAGCAGCAGAGTCGTGTTACGGGGCAGATAGCGCCAATGCGCTCGAATCTGCCTCCCCAGGGGGTTGGAAGACGGGAGTTTGGAAGCGGACAGCGAAGCGGCCAAGTGCAGCCATCTAAAACATGGCCCGGGCCCTCGTATGTTCAGCTGCATGCCCCGACTCCAATGCCGACACCTGTGGCGAATGCTCCGTTTTATGGACAGTGCTACACGTGTAACGGCATTGGACATAGAGCCTCTATGTGCCCGAAGCGAGTCTGCTATAAATGCAGGCTTCCGGGACACAACGCGAGCGCCTGCCCAACTGCTAGCCCACAGGTAGCGTGTCAAGTTTGCGACTGCCCTGGAGTAGTTTTCCGGACTTGCCCGAACTGTGCGCACGTAAGGGAGAGCCTGGGAAACGCCAAAGCAGGGCAACAGACGCGTCCCCTGGGCCCTGCGGGGAAACGGTAGTGAGCGAGAGGACGAGTGAAAGATTAAGAGTGGTGGAACGTCGAGAGAAGGAAGTTAGGCAGGAAGAGTCGAGTCAGGAGCGTCAAAATCGAGAGACACAGAGTGAGTGTGAGAAAGAGAGAGAGCATCTCGAGAAGACGCTTCGAGCTTCTCAGGAGTTGACGGATGAGCTCCAGAGGCTCTCCACAGCCTGTAAGCTGCTCGATACAATGCCGGACAAGCCTTCGAATCGAGTTCGCGTTGAGGTGCCTAGTCGGACGCCTGCGCAGAGTTTGGAGTTTCCGCCTCTACCAAGCAGCAGAGAGGCTTCGAACAAAGCTTGCGGGTGAAGGATCCGCGAGTTCACTGAGGAATTCGCTGTCCCGTCTGGCTACAGGCGTACTCAAGGGTGCTGTGCCGAAACAATCGAATAGTGAGGAGCAGACGGTGGCCGGTGTCATAACCGACAACCGAATGTACCTAACGGTTCGATTGAACGGCAAAGATGTGTGTGCATTGTTTGATCCAGGTTCCATGATTTCTTTGATCGACCCTGAAGAAGCAAAGGCGTTTAAAGATAAATGGAAACCGGCTCAGCTAGCGGTGCGTGGAGTTACTGGGGGAACTCAGAAAATCCTTGGAGTGCTTGAAGTTCTCTTTGAAGTAGAGAATATCGAGCAGGCAGTTGATCTTAGAATCGTGCCGGATACCGGTCACCCTGTCATTCTCGGGGTAGATTTTGGTCTCAAGTACGGTTTTGAGTTATCGCTGGTAGGATGTTTCTGGAGGATTCCTGGTGGAAGATGGCGTCCTTTCTCAAAAGTTGGTGAATTGAGTTCAGATCCGAGAATTTTCGCAGAGTGCTGTGGCATCGTTGAAATACGAAGTGAGGAGCGAGAACAAGTGAAGGCTTTGATGGAAAAGTTACTTCCAGAACCCGGAGAGCTTCACGGGTTTACGACTCTTATTGAACACCACATCGATGTCCAGGGTGCTGTGCCGGTGAGACACGCGCCTAGGCGTATGTCTCCCAAGGTTCTCGAGTTTGCTCAAGAAGAAGTGAAGAAGATGTTTGAGAAAGGGATTATTGAGCGTAGCGCTAGTGAGTGGTGTAGTGCACCAGTGATTGTCAAGCGAGAAGGGAGCTATAGGTTTTGTATAGATTTTAGAGATGTAAATAAGACGACTAGGCGCGATAACTATCCTTTACCGAATATAGATTCGATTTTGGATAAGTTGCGCGAAGCTAGGTATATCTCTAAAATCGACCTAAAGAAAGCTTACTTTCAGGTGTTCTTGACTGAAGTTAGCCGGCAATTTACAGCTTTTGCTGTGCCTGGCTCCGGTCAATGGCAATTCGTTCGTTTACCCTTCGGATTGAAAAATGCGCCGATGACGTTTTGTAGGTTAATCGGGGCCTTATTCGGACCCGAGGTAGAGCCTCACGTTTTCGCGTATTTGGACGATCTGATAGTGGTGACGCAAACGTTCGAAGAGCACCTGAAATGGGTAGAGTTTGTGTTGCGTACGATTGTGGAAGCCGGACTCGAAGGTAAATCGTGAGAAGTGTGAATTTTGTTGTTCGAGTGTGCGTTTCCTAGGTTACCGGCTGGATGCTGACGGATTAAGGCCGGACCCGGAAAGGGTTGAGCCGGTCCTGAACTATCCGGCACCCAAGAATGTGAAAGAGTTGCGTACGTTTTTGGGTATGGTGGGCTGGTACGCACGGTTTATTGAGAAAGAGTCCGAGCTTAAAGTGCCTCTCACGAAGTTGTTAAAGAAAGATCAACCGTGGGAGTGGCAGGGAGAACAAGAGGTTGCGTTTAATGCTTTGAAGAACGCGCTTGTAAAGGCCCCTGTGCTTGCTCGTCCGAATTTTTCGAAGTCATTTACGGTCCAAAGCGATGCTAGTGATTACGCTATTGGAGCCGTTTTGACTCAGGAAGATGACGATGGGTTTGAGCATCCGATCGTGTATATCAGCCGTGTCTTAAATCCGGCTGAGAGGAATTATACTACGTCGGAAAAGGAGTGCCTGGCCTTATTATGGGCAATTAAAAAATTGAGGCCATACTTGGAGGCTTATGAATTTGTTGCTAAAACAGATCATAGCGCTCTAACTTGGCTTAAAAATCTTAAAGACCCTACAGGGAGGCTAGCGCGTTGGGCCCTCGAGATGCAGCAGTGGGATTTCGAGATTGTGCATACAAAAGGCGCACTCAACAAGGTTCCTGATGCTCTCTCTAGAGGGATCGATAGAGAGATTGCGATTGTGGCGAATTTTGAGACGATCTCGGATCCTTGGTATCATGACAGAATAAACGAGATTCAGCGTTGGCCTCGAAAATTTCCGGGATGGAAAGTGATGGATGGCATGCTTTATCGTTATTCTACTGATGAGATCCTGGATCCGATCTCGTTTGAAGAGGAGGGGTGGAGACTCGTCGTACCAGACGAGTATAGAGTTGGAGTGATCGAGCAGGCACATCGCCACCCGTCGTCGGGTCATCTTGGAATCGAGAAGACTTACGACAGGGTAAGGAGGGAGTATTATTGGCCTGGTTTTTACTACCAAGTGCGTGAATACGTGCAGCAGTGTAGCGAATGCCAGCGCTATAAAGTCTCTCAGGCGGGTCCTAAAGGGCTGATGGGTAAGCGAATCGTGGAGAGGCCATGGGCAGTGGTGGCTGCAGGACGTGATGGAGCTGCCTCGTAGTAAGAGCCAATTTAAATACATTCTAGTGTTTCAGGATCTTTTTACGAGGTGGATTGAGTTGAAACCATTGCGTGCGGCTAACGGGAAGGCAGTGGCGAAAGCTTTTGAAGAGTTGGTGTTATTTAGGTGGGAGACTCCCGAGTTCTTATTGACGGACAATGGTACAGAGTTCGTTAATAAGCATCTCCGGGAGATGTTGGAGGATTTTGGTGTGAAGCATGTAACCACGCCTCCCTATCACCCCCAAGCCAATCCGGTTGAGCGTACAAATAGAACGTTAAAAACGATGATTGCCACGTTCGTCGAGGCTGATCATCGACAGTGGGACGAGCACTTGCATGAGTTCCGACATGCAATTAATACGGCCGTGCAAGCTAGCACAAAGGTCTCGCCGGCGTTCTTGAATTACGGGCGCCACCCACAGCCAGTGAAGAGTTTGCGACGTGAAGTTGAGGGAGAGAAGGTAGTTGTTCGTGCGGACCCTGAGCATTGGCTTGACCGTCTGAAACGATTGGACGTTCTTTGGGATCTCGTGAGGAAGCATAACGATGCATCCCAGGAGCGCAACGCCCGCGCGTATAATCGCAATAAAAGAGGCGCGTCGTTTCAGGTGGGCGACCTCGTATGGAGGCGCGAGAGCACGCTTTCGGATGCTGCGAAGGGAGTCTCCGGTAAGCTGGCACCAAAATATTTTGGTCCCTTCGAGATTAAAGAAGTGCTTGGTGATACAGTCTTTCTTCTCGAAGATGCTGGCCGGAAGACTTCTAAGGTGCATATTCAGCACCTAAAGCGATATATACCACCGAGGCGAGCTAACGTGCCGACCGACGAAGTGTCGGAAGTCAGTATCTGTTCTTGTGTCGTGGTAGAGGTTAAGTGTAAGTGTAGTGATTAGCGTGATATTGACTAATTTTTTTTCCATTTTGCAGGTGGCAGGAGGTGGAAGAATGGAGGAAGACATCCCCGTCGAGCCAGCTCCGGGGGTGGAGAAGGGTAAAGGCGATGAGGAGTGCCTCGAGAAGCTGCTCCGGCTGGAGCTGCAAGCTCGCCGGGACAGCGTTCCAACCGATGAGGAGGACGCGCTGCTCATCCACGCCTCGGACGAGGACATGGAGGAGCCAGAGGTGACGAGCGGCGGGGCCGCATCAGCCTCTGCGGATCCAGGGCTGCAGACGACGGCGCCCGGCAACAACGACATCACGGCGGTTACGCCGCTCGTGGGTGACGGGCAGGCGGCCGTCGTAGAAGTGGCGGTGGCAGCGGTTGAGCCGGCCAGCCCTGTCGTCGAGCCCATGGAGGTTCCGGCAGGGCGAGAAGAGGCCCCGCGCAACATCTTTCCCGCCGGATACTCCGAGGACTTGCGTCGGGAGGAGGCTATGCGGCAGAGGCTTATGGCGAGGCGCCGCCTCAAGTGGAATCCGCGACGTCAGCTCGAGATGGATGACTACTTCTCGAGCTCGACGCCTGCGGATGAAAATTTTGAGCGCCTCTACAAGGCACTGCCGCAGAAGCCGACTTCAGGCGTACTCCTGCCCCAGGCCACAACATCAGCAGAGGGGCCAATATCGGAGCGTCCCGCGGGAAGAAGAAAGCGGCGGAAGAGGGCAAAGAAGGGAGGGCCCGCGTCCGCGTCCGCGATCGCGAGCGCGAGCGCGAGTCACCTCACGAAAGAGGAGGAGGTAGGCGCGGGGAGGGAAATTGTGGATGGTGCTGGGGGGAGTAGCGACCCGAAGGGGCCGTTGGTCGAGAGCGCTCCGTATGTGGAGATAGCTCGCCAGCGGTCTCCGACTTCGGGAGGGCAGGCGCGCGGGGGGGAGACGGTCGTGTCCGGCCCTAAGGCCGTGAGTCGCGTGGAGAAGACAGCCTCGTCCAAGTGCTCCACCGGTCGATCCGCGCAAGCAAGTGATCCCGGTGAGTTGGGCTGGGGCTGCATTTTCCGTGGGAGGATGGACGTGCCCGTTGATCCGGCCGTTGATCCGCCACCACGCTCATGCCACCGTTGCTGGCGGAGGGGGCACCATCGCATAGATTGTCCCCGGCCCCTGCACTCGGTGTTTTGCCACAACTGTGGGCGTTTGGGAGAGACGCTTAATACTTGCCCCCGTTGTGGTGAAACGCATGCAGCGTGGTTGGCGAGCATGGGAGTCCGGCGGATCCGGGAGAGCCACCCCCAAGCGCATCCCCGCGTGGATGCTGGTGTTGCGCCGAGTGTGAGCGCGGACGTGGCGGGGGGATGGGAGGTTTCAGGTGGCGGTAAGGGCGGAAAGCGCCGGCGCCGATCTCCGCGATCGGAGACGGCACTGGCGCCAACGCCGGTAGCCCCGCGCCTGAAGGCCCCGAAGCCCCAGCCACCGCCACGGACGGACAGCACCTCGGTTAAAAGGCGATTGAGTGCGCCGCCTCGGGTGGTTTCGGGAGCTAAGGTAGGAGCCCCCGTAGCATCTCGCACTCTGGCACCCCACGTTCCGGTAGCAAAGGGAGTGCAAAAGCGAGTGGAAACGCAGGATCGCGAAAGCGTCGACCTGACGCCGTCAGCTTCATTCGCGGAGATCCAGACCGCACGGAGCTCCGCGGCTGATCTGACGGTGGTCGGAAAGGGCGCTGAAGCATCCGGTGTTTCCCCGCTGATGCCTCCTGCGGAGGCAGCAGGGTCCTTGGAGGCCAGCTCAGTACAGCCCATGGAAGTGTCCGGAGAGGCATTTGACGACTCGGTGGGAAGCGGAGATTCCGTTTCCCCGGGGCTTGCCCTTCGGTCAGAACCGATCGCCGTGCCTGCCGGACCAGGGATTGAATTTGAACGGATGGCTCGCGCTTTCCAAGAGGCCAGGCTGTTTCTCGACAAGCTCCAGAGCGCCGAGCCTGCGGATAGAGGGTGGATGCGAGCGGCATTGGCTCGGGTATTCCCGGACCATCCGAGGCTGCAGTAGAGCTTGTGGAGGAGAGGTAAGGTTGAGTTTGTGAAGGTGGCCTCAATAACACCAGAGGCCACCGCCCCTTCTGAATTCGGTTGCTTGCCCGACTTTGCACGCTTAGTTTTTGTGATATTAATAATAAGAATTCGATTAGAGTAATGGTGAAGAAGAGTAGCCAAATAAGCGTGCAAGGTTGGCGGCGACCAACCGGATGAATAAACTTGACATCTGGGAAGATGTGAAGTTTAGGGGGGGGTATTGCGACGAGTATCTCGCCGTGGTCACCGCGGTACTGAGCACGTGCTCGCCGCCTTGACCATGCGCCGAGTGGGGGGCAATGGGCTGCGCGAAATTCGGCGCACCGCGGTAATTATCGCGCGGGAAAGCGCGCGGGCCGCGGCGGCTAATCAAGGAGAGAGGGCAATTAGGCGCGCGATCGGCCCTCGATCCTTGCTCGATCGCACGATTTAGATTAGTGTGTCTCGGGACACGGCCTCTCCCGAGACGTTTCGCAGCGGAGCGCTACGTTCTTTTTCGCGTGACGCGTTTTTAGTTTATTAGAGAGAGTGAGTGAGAGAGAGAGAGATAGAGTGATAGATTGAAGCAGAGAGAGAGAGAGAGAGGTGCAATATAGTGCAGGTGCACTGAAGCTGCCGGATCAAAGAAACGAACTTGTATCACTTTGATCTCGCCCTTGCGGGTTAGAGATTGGTGAAAACAAGGTCCAACAACAACAAGCGAACCTTGGGACGCTTGGATCTCGCCCTTGCGGGTTTGAGATTGGCGAAACAAGAAGTAGCTACAACAACAAGCAGAGGGCATTTTTCCCGCCAACTTCAAGATCGCCGCCGCCCAAAAGTAAGTGGGATTATTAAATAATATATTGTATAACGCGTGCGCGATCATCCGCGTCGGGAGAGTGAGAGAGAGAGAGAGAGAGAGAGAAAGTTTTAGTTAGCGTCGACCAGATTGTCGGGTTCATTTTATAATTTTTTTTATAATAAATAATTTATTAATTTAACATATAAACATCCGCGTAATTATTTCGCGCACCTTTCCCTATTTTTTCGCGTCCCTATAGCGGCGAGCACCCAGGCTCGCCCCGCCGAGTCCGCGGATTTTCCGCGCGACTACACTGACCGGAGGGAGGAGAGAGCGGAGAATCCTACAGTCGCGTGGTGGCTGGGAGCCGGGCGAAATTAGCCACCCGGTAACCGCCACGTGACACCTTCAACTCAATACCTAATATTGATATAGATGCTAATAAATTGTACGTCGGTAAGGAAGTAATTGTTTTACCTACAGGTAGTTACGAAATCGAAGATATAGATACTTATCTTCAAGAGATACTCCTTCCCAAAGGTGTTTCATTCAGTTTAAAGCCTAATAATAATACACTGCGTACCATTATCAAGTGCGATCACGACATAGATTTTCAACCCATTGATTCTATTGGTCCATTGCTCGGATTCACTCAAAGAGTGCTCAGAGGAAATCTAAGACATAGCTCAGACCTGCCTGTATCTATTCTTAAAGTCAACACTGTTCGAGTGGAGTGCAATATCACATCATTTATCTTCCAGTCACCGTCCGTAGCATTAGTTATCTACAATTGCGCATAGTCGATCAGGACGGAAAGCTGATCAATTTTCGTGGAGAAATAATTACCGTTAGATTACATCTTAAACAAGTGTAACACGATGGGGATTGTTTATAATACTAAAGTTGGTAGAGGGTATATAAGCAGACCGACATGCAATCGATTCAGTTTCTAAAAAGTCTAAACTTAAGAGTAGTCGGCAACCTCGGTGGAAAGTAATCTGCATATTCTTGTGTTGTTTTTCGACAAATAAACATGGACGAAATTCTAAACATACAATCTCCCGTAACTTTCGATGAGTCTCTAGCCCATTACGAACTTCATCCTCATCAGCCTTATACCGCTTCATCGTACAATAATAGCGACGAGATTCGAATTGCTATTCAACATCAAGATCTATATCTTCTTCCTTCGCAAAGTATGCTACATATTTGTGGAAGAGTCACAAAGTTGGATGGAACTATTGCAACGCATACTGCATTTGTAAACAATGCATTCTGTCACATGTTTGAGGAAATACGTTATGAAATTAATGTGGTAGAAATCGACAAGTGTAAAAATGTCGGCTTAACTACTCTCATGAAAGGATGGCTATCGCTTTGTCCAAGTCAGAGCATCTTAGTGGAAAATGCTGGGTGGCTCGATGTTGCTGAAACTCAAAGCTTGACAAACAATCAGGGATACTTTAACGTCACAATTCCATTGAGCATGATTCTCGGATTTGCCGAAGATTATCGAAAAGTGATAGCGAATGTCAAGCATGAACTCATATTAATTAGATCGAGAAATGATTTGAATGCCGTTATTTAAACTGGAGCGCGAGATGAAAATAATGCAGTGATTTTCGAAGAATTCAAGATAGAACTAACGAGAATCGAGTGGTTGATGCCCTACGTCATAGCCTCAAATATTTACAAAATTCGTCTGTTGATTTACATATCGAAGAATAAACCAATCAGTATGAGCTTCAGAAGCCGGAAGCTATACGAGTATCCAGTACTGCCATCTTCAATTAAACACGTTTGGACAGTTAAAACGTCGAATCAGTTAGAGAAACCACGATTTATCGTTTTAGCTTTTCAAACAAATAAAAAAAATTCTAAGACAGTTAATGCCAGTCGCTTCGATCACTGCAATCTAAGTAATGTAAAACTTTTTCTCAATTCACAATATTATCCATACGGTAATCAGAATCTCGATATCAATTGTGAACAATACGCAGTATTATACGATATGTATGCTAATTTTCAAAGAGCATACTATGATAAAAATGCCGAACCCATTTTGAAAAAGAAAGAATTCATCACTCACTGCCCTCTCTATGTCATCGACTGTTCTAAGCAGAACGAAATATTGACGAATGCTCCCGTCGACGTACGTTTGGAGTTTGAATCACGAGATAATTTTCCGGCAAATACGTCCACTTACTATCTCATTCTGGGGAGTGGCGTTATTATGCACATAAGGATTGTACACATAATGAATGTGCACAGAAAATTTGAAGTTATTTCTAGTACACAAGGCATATTTTATTTTACACAATTTATTTAATTAAATATAGGACACATATTTATTATACACAGTGAACAATCAGCATAAATTATTGTGCACAGAGTAAAAGCAAGAGATATTAAATAGGAAAAGTTGTGCACACGTATGTAGGTGTACGAAATTATTATACACATTCTAAAATCATTTTTCTGTGGGTCGTTCCCAGATGGCGCCAGTTATCTGTATAAATCATGCGTACAGGTTTCCAAAAGGATGAAAATCCAATGTACTCCAAATACCTAGGGTTTAATATAATTTTGGTTGTGCTAATAATTTGGAAGAGGAATTTTATTTTAAATCGTCGTATTGGGATCCCGTCATATTAATAGTTAAAGAATATAGCTTGAATACCGGCGAAATCTTTGAATATTAATAGTTGAGAAATGGTCGATTCTGCACGGAAAAAAACAATGATTGTAAAACCCAGAAATCTGGTTCAGATAGCCAGATTCAGTTTCTAAATTGACCAGTTTCATCTTGTAGAAAGTTTTATTTGTTTGATAGCTAGAATATATGTTTATTGACCTTAATGCATCTATCTATATTTAGAAAATACTTGAAAAAAATTAAGAACATATATTTTGCTATATTAATAATTTTATAACCTGTATATGTATGAACTATCTTCGATTTTCTTTATTACACAGTTATCAAATTATCCTTTGAAATCTTTAGCCTAATTATAAAATCATGGATTTTACATTTATACATTTACTTTCTTCTTTATATCTTAAATTTTTTTCCATTAAACCACCTTTAAAAATAATAAAACTTCCATTAAGTATAACTCTATTAAGTGTATAAGTATATATCTTAAAAATTATTAGTAGAATATAGAATATAGATACATTTTTAGATATAGCTGTATTGTAGATTAATTATATATAATATTATTTTTAGATAAAGTTAAATTCCATATATTTTAAATATAATTATGATACAATTTCTTCTCGAACTGTCGATCGCAGTATATAAGCTATATAACTATCAGTAAAACAAATAAGTGAAGAACGTTGCTAGAAATCTAGTTGATGCCACTAGACTTATTGTATTGTATTTAACCAGATGAAAATAATTGCATTTAACATATCTTTTTTTTCAGTGTTATTAAATTCTGAAAAAACTTTAACATTTCATTTAAATCCATTGTCATAACAATTAAAGAATTATGTTTTAATGTAGGTCGAGTATATAGCGTATTAACAGTGCTAATAATAGGAAAAATGGTTCACCACCGTTAAATCCGTAAATTATTGAAAACGCCCGAATGTAGTTACGCATTTTATTATTTCAATGAATAATGCAGTACCTTGTAAATAAATTCATTTTTAAGAAATTCTTTGGATTATATAAAATCAATACTACCCTGGTAAGAAATTGAGGCGTTTTTTTTTGTGTTTTTCTTGGTAAGTGCTCCCGGTACGCGCAACAGTTGCTCCGAGGTTCGAGTCTACTCATTTTGGAGCTGACTGTTGCTTCGACCATCCGGTGCTTGTCAGTCATATCGGTCATTTTGTCAGAAAATCATTAAAAAGTAATGAAATACCACAAAAAATACTTTAAAAAAAATAAATAACTGCCAAGTATATGTTTTATTTTGTCACGAATTAATGGATTTTTTAACTATAATCAAACTTCTGACTACATGATTAAAATAAATACATCTTATCTGTGGAAATCTGTCTGTTCATTTCTATTTATTTCTGCACGTAGAGATGGATAAATCGAAATATAGAGCTCTATGCAGTGGAACAGAAGATTTCATAGTTATGGCATAGGTAATTCACGTTACGCTCTCTATAATCCGAAACTGTTATTTATAATTTGGCTACTAAGTGTAGTATTTATTTTTCAGTGCCTGGATGTAGATTTTGGTGGAATAGCATAATTTTTTAAACAGTTCTAGGCTAGGTTTTACAGGTTAAATATAGGATTATATGCAATAGGTAAATAATGAGTATAAAGAAGTATTATAATAATAAAACTGCAGTGACATGTAATCCTTTGTAACAAAAGACTATTGTTTGTTTTAAAGAATAATTCATTATTAAAATATTTTAATTAAAACATCTTTATAGTTAGCGAAGGTATGAATTTTTTATTGAACAGAGGATAAATAAATAAAACATAGGTGTTGACTTCTTGGATTCTATTGATATTCTCTTAATATCTCTTCATTCCACTCCCTTTCTAGCCTTGCCGGAATATTTTTCATCCATTTCTCGCCACCCATCAAATGTTCCAGCAAATAAGATATTATTTCTGCTCTGCAGAAAGGGCACTGCCGTGATATGAGGTTTTTCACGCAGTTGAAACAAATTCGGTGGCTGCATGGTCGGAGTTTATGCAGATGCTCCCTGGTGTCGCATATGTTGCATCCTATACAAAAACAAAATTGTCTGTTATATTAAATGGATTCATCATAGGTGTTTATTGTTTACTATTACGTCTACACTACATACGCCCATGCCATAACTATTATTACTACATAACTACCACAATAACTACTCTACTAACGTTATATTAGAATTACAGTTAATACTGTTATATATTACTACGATACTAGTATTATTTTTTTACTACGTTAGCTATTACAATATAAAATTTAGCATAATCTATTTAAATTGACTAATTTGAAAGTTATATTAAGGTTAAAAATTTCGTATAAAAGTCAACAGTTATTTTATAACAATAAATAAACACTTGCATATAATACTTATTTGCTCATTGCGTTAATTTGTACAAAGTCAATGCTCACGCTATGCGAAGACAATTAAAACATGGTGCCTGTCGGCATCTCATATTTTTCTTATCGACTTATAACGAGAAACGTGACTTATTTCCCACGCATCACGCTATTGGTAGAAGATGGTGCCTATCGGCACTCGCCTGCTCCAATGGTCGGGATTGCAGGTTGCAGAGATGTTATTGTACCATTTTATTTATTGTATCAGTCTATGCAAAGTCAATGCTCATGCAATAAGAAGACAATTTAAACATGGTGCCTGTCGGCATCTCATATTTTTCTTATCAACTTATTCCGAGAAACGTGACTTATTTCCCACGCATCATGCCATTGGTAGAAGGTGGTGCCTATCGGCACTCGCCTGCTCGAATGGTCGGGATTGCAGGTTGCAGAGACGTTATTATAAAAAGTTACTTAATTAAAGATTTTTTATAATTAACCACAAAAATTAGCACAACAAAGAACAAACATTTGCAAGTAAAAATAAAATCATACTTGCTAAAAATTAGTGGAGATAAATAGATTAATGCCATATAACAGAAGTATACCTGCATGATTTTCTGCTAAAAATATGAAAAAAACTATATACGCGAGAGCGAGCGCCAGCTTTTTATATTATTGTTTTTTAAAATTATTCAATATTTTATAAATATTTCCTGGTAGAAATTTCATCATTGAAAATGGTGAGCTCACCAATAATACTTTCGTGCAAAGGAGCGTCGTGTCCGGCGTTCGACGAGTGCTCTTGCGTGACGGAGTTATCGCGCCCGGCGCCGGGAAAGCCGCGTGTGCCCCGGAGTGAGCTTTTTTCGGGAGGGCGGCCAGATCCCCGCGTCCGTGTACAGGCGCAAAGCCGCGAGATTCCCTGGTCGTACTCCGCGCGCAGTTCAGGACACAATAGAATAGTTAATCCGTTCGAAAATTTTTAATAATTTTTTTAAAAAAATAATTTTTAATTATTTTGAGGTTTCGTATTTAGTAAAGGAATGGTGAACGTTTCTACCAGGAATTTTCGTAGTTTAATTTAACACAACACGAGCTAATAATTACGGTGTTTAATTTGTAAAATACAACATTTTAAGAATTAAATGTATTACTCACTTCCATTTTTCCCACCACGGCGACGGACCTTCCTCTTTCTATTTTCTGCAGGTGCCTGCTCATTTGCCTCGTCAATAAGTGCAGGCATATGATTATTTGCTGCAGTTGGTTGTACCGGTGCAGTTTCATCTGCAACCGGTAGCTTGTTGACGCCGACATCCTGTATCGGTGCAGCTTCCACTTCCATCGGTTCATCTACAACCAGTCGAATGGCATCATCTGGTGGTGGGTTATTGCGTCGAGGCCTGCCGCGTCTTCTTACAGGACCATTCAATAGAGGAATAAGGTTGTCTATTCTTCTTGGTCGACCTCTCCTCCTTCTTGTAATAATTATTCAAAAATTCTTAATTTTCCTTTAAAATAATTTTTTATATATAACTTTTTTAACTAATCAAACCAAAACAATTTAAATTGTAAATTTAGACCCGTTTGGTTCCTAATGAACATGTACGAGTTTTAAGGATTGTACAGTATCGTCGTTACGCTTGTCTAGTGGACTAAGGCTTATGTCTTATTTGGGTTCATTTTGGGACGAGGGTTCGAATCCACTTCAAGGCAACTTTTTTTTTTGTTATTTTTGAATAATCTTACTAGCAGTAACTTATTTATTAACATTAAAAATTATGTAACAAACATTAGTTAAATAAATTTTAGAATAAAACAGTAAAAAATTATCGATAAAAACAGTAAACATATAATCTTATTAGAAAAATATATAGTCTCGATATATGTTTATTCAAAATTATTAATCCATAATATAATATATTAAAATATTTATTAAATGAAGTTTAATTAAATGAATTAAAGCCTTAGTTCACTAGATCTATTTTAAAAAACTATTTTAAAAGAAAATTAAGAATTTTCCCTAGAAGAAAATTGATAGTTTTCGAATATACTCATACAGTGTCTTAGTACATTAGTATATAAATAAATCTCCAATGCAAATAAAATTTTGTAAATTTTCATATATATTTATATATAATTAAAAATTATTGAATAATTATTAAATAATTATTAAATATTCATCGGAGTCTCGATCAGAGCCGTGTACTCCTGGAATTTGCAGCGAACTTCCGGCGAACTCCCAGCGAACTCCCATGTACTCTTTCGAAAGACTTCGGAGTGAACAGCCCCTCGGCTCGCCGCGTGTTTACTAACGCGCGGGGAGAGGACGTCCGAGGGCGAGGGGGCAAGCAGGGGGGGGGGGGGGGCGCGGCCGGCCCTCGTGACCAAGAGACGACACGGAGGAAAACCGTGAGACCACCCCCCCAGAACCTCGCGGGGAGACGTACCCCCAGAGGTATTCAAGAAACGTGGAGGCGGCCCGCCGCGCAAGTAACTGCGCGGCGAAACCTCGTGCGGTGAAGCAGGCCGTTCGGGCGCCGACCGGTGACCGAGGTGCGCGGGGCACCGTTCCACCCTCGTTGCGCGCCGGGGCCGCGGGCCCACGCCTACCTCGGAGCCCGGGTCGTCCCGCCCACGCCGTATTACACTCGTGTAGCGCGCGCCCCGATCCGACGATCCCCCAATCTCCGCGCCGCGCACCGAAGCTATTGGGAGAGAGAGAGAGAGAGAGAGAGCGGCACAAAAATCGAAAACACTTAGCGGTATGGGGACAATAAGTGAAATGAAAACATTGACCTAGGCGCTCGGCTCGGCAGCACTTTTAAATCGAGACAATTGTTTGAGAATTGTCGAGGTTCGGAAAGATTAGAAATTTCCGAATTTTGTTACATATATGCAAGATTTCTAATAAATTATTTATAAAAAACTATAAATAATGTTAATATGAATTTATAAACTAATTTAATCACTTGTCTCTTAATTAATTGTATCTGTAATGCTTAGATTTAAGATACTTATGTTTAAATTATAAATCCAAACCCTTTTCCTCCTGATGATTATGTACGAGTTTTTAAATTTGTACATTGTCTTTATTGCAGTGGTTTAGTGCTTAAGGTGTACACCTCGGGATTTTGATTTTTTTGGGGACGTGAGTTCGATTCCACCTGAACACAACTTTTTCTTCTTCTTTTAAATCATTTTTATTTCTAAAACTTTTCGAATTTATTGTAATTAAAAATTATATAAAATGCATACTATTCTTTTTTACATTTATATGTTAAATTAATAATAATATTGTCTAATAATATATTTAAATAATACGTACAAGTCAACATCTATACAATTATGATTAATTGTAGATTCTTAATTAATATAATGATCTAAATATATTATTGTGGGATTTGGGACAAGATTGGCTGGAGTACGGTTCAAATAAACAGTCTACTATTATTTTAAATGTGTAGGTATAATGAAAGAATTAAAATATATAAATAAACCAAGAATTAAACTGTAGATATTAATCACGCGAACACTATATCTCTGAGTGCGGCTGCATCGTCACACTACCATGTCCCATGAGAGTTCATGGGAGTTCGCGACATTATGGATACGATGACGAAGGTATGTTTGAAGAAAAAAGCGGAAGTGATAGAAAACGAATCAAGAAAACAATATCAAATAAAGAAGAGCAGGGCTCCCACTTCTACTACGCCCGGCGAGCTGATTTGCTTCCGGATTTCATTGGAAAGACTATAGAGAGGTCATACGAGTTTTACTTCCAGTACTCCGAGTGAACGGCCCCTTTGCACTAGTATGCTTCCTTGCCATCAAAATATGCGCCTTTGCTTGCCGCTAATCCCTAACCCTATCATAAAAAAGAGGTAGTTCTCTCGGCTCATCGCTGATCCACACATTCACTCCATACTTATCACATACTGACCCTTTATGGCTCGCAGGCCGACCGTGCGCTCCTACACTTAGGTTTAATTTCGCCGTATTTGTTGTTTTGTTTTTTCTAGTGCAGACTGTTGTCCCCCTCCCCGGCCCTACCTCGTCCACCATTTGTTATTATTTAACTTATAAAGCATGTAATTCTTAATCTAATTTCCAAAATTTCAGAAGTCGACGAGTCACCAAGCATCATCTGCTTATAAACAATAAGATCAAACGTATGACTCATTGTTTATCTTACATCATATTCACGTCGATTCCATATGTTTAATATACTATTCGTTTACGATATACATGTGATGTATATAATTTTGTTTAATCAATCTCAAATATTTAAAGCGAGATGTTAAAATGCATTACCATTAGTTTGAATCAAGGTGTTAATATTTGACTCATGTCGAAACGTTGATTAATTATAAACAAATAATTTTAATAATTATAGATAAATATCTACAGTTAGTAGATTTTATATGTTTAATGTACTATTCTTATGGTATAAAAACGAAACGTGTAATTTGATTTTGATCAAAAATGTGATTTAAAACTTCGATACTGCTAAGATACTGTTTGTTACTTTTGAACAATTGAATTAATAAACTTTCAAAAACCATACTTGTGTTTCTAAGACTTACTTCCATACTAATGTTTCGAAAAGTTTTATTACTTAGTTAAAATTATATACATTAAGTATTAAGAATAATTATACTAATTATAGTATTTTTACTTATTGGTAGACATGTATATATAGATCTATTGGTCGTTTTAATAAATTTTAAAGCCTATTTATTTTATAATAAAATTTTGTTTTATT
>JACCIE010000336.1:0-22520 GCA_018906755.1 Sycophaga agraensis | reverse complement strand
AAGAAAACCCAAATTTCAAGGCTAACCCATGGATTCTACTCTATTTAGCCATGCAAACAATGCTACATGAACCGAAATAGGCTGTTACATCGTGCATTGACGGGAGCTGCCGACGTTTGCCATCGATATACGTGTACTGCAGCTAAACTATAGAATATTTCCGAAAAGAAAACCGAAAATTCAAGGCTAACCCATGAATTCTACTTTATTTTACCATGCAAACAACGCTACATGAACAGAAATAGGCTGCCACATCGTGCATTGACGGGAGCTGCCGACGTTTGCCCTCGATATACGTGTACTGCAGCTAAACTATAGAATATTTCCGAAAAGAAAACCCAAATTTCAAGGCTAACCCATGGATTCTACTCCATTTTGCCATGCAAACAAAGCTACATGAACAGAAATAGGCTGCCAGATCGTGCATTGACGGGAGCTGCCGACGTTTGCCCTCGATATACGTGTACTGCAGCTAAACTATAGAATATTTCCGAAAAGAAAACCGAAAATTCAAGGCTAACCCATGAATTCTACTTTATTTTACCATGCAAACAACGCTACATGAACAGAAATAGGCTGCCACATCGTGCATTGACGGGAGCTGCCGACGTTTGCCCTCGATATACGTGTACTGCAGCTAAACTATAGAATATTTCCGAAAAGAAAACCCAAATTTCAAGGGCTAACCCATGGATTCTACTCTATTTAGCCATGCAAACAAAGCTACATGAACAGAAATAGGCTGCCAGATCGTGCATTGACGGGAGCTGCCGACGTTTGCCCTCGATATACGTGTACTGCAGCTAAACTATAGAATATTTCCGAAAAGAAAACCGAAAATTCAAGGCTAACCCATGGATTCTACTCTATTTTAGCCATGCAAACAATGCTAGCATGAACAGAAATAGGCTGCCACATCGTGCATTGACGGGAGCTGCCGACGTTTGCTCCTCGATATACGTGTACTGCAGGTAAACTCGTGAATATTTCCGAAAAGAAAACCCAAATTTCAAGGGTAACCCATGGATTCTACTCCATTTTGCCATGCAAACAAAGCTACATGAACAGAAATAGGCTGCCAGATCGTGCATTGACGGGAGCTGCCGACGTTTGCCTCGATATACGTGTACTGCAGCTAAACTAGTAGAATATTTCCGAAAAGAAAACCAAATTCAAGGCTAACCCATGATTCTAATCCATTTAGCCATGCAAACGATGCTACATGAACAGAAATAGGCTGCCAATCGTGCAGTGACGGGAGCTGCCGACGTTTGCCCTCGATATATGTGTACTGCAGCTAAACTCGTAGAATATTTCCGAAAAGAAAACCGAAATTCAAGGCTAACCCATGGATTCTACTCCTATTTAGCCATGCAAACAATGCTAGATGAACAGAAATAGGCTGCCACATCGTGCATTGACGGGAGCTGCCGACGTTTGCCCTCGATATACGTGTACTGCAGCTAAACTCATAGAATATTTCCGAAAAGAAACCGAAATTTCAAGGCTAACCCATGGATTCTACTCCATTTAGCCATGCAAACAATGCTACATGAACAGAAATAGGCTGCCAGATCGTGCATTGACGGGAGCTGCCGACATTTGCCCTCGATATACGTGTACTGCAGCTAAACTAGTAGAATATTTCCGAAAAGAAAACCCAAAATTTCAAGGGCTAACCCATGGATTCTACTCTATTTTAGCCATGCAAACAATGCTACATGAACAGAAATAGGCTGCCACTCGTGCATTGACGGGAGCTGCCGACGTTTGCCCTCGATATACGTGTACTGCAGCTAAACTATAGAATATTTTCCGAAAGAAACCCAAATTTCAAGGCTAACCCATGGATTCTACTCCATTTTAGCCATGCAAACAACGCTACATGAACAGAAATAGGGCTGCCAGCATCGTGCATTGACGGGAGCTGCCGACGTTTGCCCTCGATATACGTGTACTGCAGCTAAACTAGTAGAATATTTCCGAAAAGAAAACCCAAATTTCAAGGCTAACCCATGGATTTTACTTTATTTTACCATGCAAACAACGCTACATGAACAGAAATAGGCTGCCACATCGTGCATTAACGGGAGATGCCGACGTTTCTCCTCGATATACGTGTACTGCAGCTAAACTATAGAATATTTCCGAAAAGAAATCCCGAAATTTCAAGGGCTAACCCATGGATTCTACTCCATTTTGCCATGCAAACAAATGCTACATGAACAGAAATAGGCTGCCAGATCGTGAAGTGACGGGACCTGCCAACGTTTGCCCACGATATACGTGTACTGCAGCTAAACTCGTGACTATTTCCGAAAAGAAAACCCAAATTTCAAGGCTAACCCATGAATTCTACTTTATTTTACCATGCAAACAACGCTACATGAACAGAAATAGGCTGCCACATCGTGCATTGACGGGAGCTGCCGACGTTTCTCCTCGATATACGTGTACTGCAGGTACACTCGTGAATATTTCCGAAAAGAAAACCCAAATTTCAAGGCTAACCCATGGATTCTACTCTATTTAGCCATGCAAACAATGCTACATGAACAGAAATAGGCTGCCAGATCGTGCATTGACGGGAGCTGCCGACGTTTGTCCTCGATATACGTGTACTGCAGCTAAACTAGTAGAATATTTCCGAAAAGAAAACCAAAATTCAAGGCTAACCCATGGATTCTACTCCATTTTGCCATGCAAACAATGCTACATGAACTAAAATAGGCTGCCAGATCGTGCATTGACGGGAGCTGCCGACGTTTGCCCTCGATATACGTGTACTGCAGCTAAACTCGTGAATATTTCCGAAAAGAAAACCAAAAATTTCAAGGCTAACCCATGGATTCTACTCCATTTTGCCATGCAAACAAAGGCAGATGAACAGAAATAGGCTGCCACATCGTGCATTGACGGGAGCTGCCGACGTTTGCCCTCGATATACGTGTACTGCAGCTAAACTATAGAATATTTCCGAAAAGAAAACCGAAAATTCAAGGCTAACCCATGGATTCTACTCTATTTAGCCATGCAAACAATGCTACATGAACAGAAATAGGCTGCCACATCGTGCATTGACGGGAGCTGCCGACGTTTGCCCTCGATATACGTGTACTGCAGCTAAACTATAGAATATTTCCGAAAAGAAAACCGAAAATTCAAGGCTAACCCATGGATTCTACTCCATTTTGCCATGCAAACAATGCTACATGAACAGAAATAGGCTGCCACATCGTGCATTGACGGGAGCTGCCGACGTTTGCCCTCGATATACGTGTACTGCAGCTAAACTATAGAATATTTCCGAAAAGAAAACCAAAATTCAAGGCTAACCCATGATTCTACTCTATTTAGCCATGCAAACAATGCTACATGAACAGAAATAGGCTGCCAGATCGTGCATTGACGGGAGCTGCCGACGTTTGCCTCGATATACGTGTACTGCAGGTAAACTCGTGAATATTTCCGAAAAGAAAACCCAAATTTCAAGGGTAACCCATGGATTCTACTCTATTTAGCCATGCAAACAATGCTACATGAACAGAAATAGGCTGCCACATCGTGCATTGACGGGAGCTGCCGTCGTTTGTCCTCGATATACGTGTACTGCAGCTAAACTATAGAATATTTCCGAAAAGAAAACCGAAATTTCAAGGGTAACCCATGGATTCTACTCCATTTTGCCATGCAAACAATGCTACATGAACTAGAAATAGGCTGCCACATCGTGCATTGACGGGAGCTGCCGTCGTTTGTCCTCGATATACGTGTACTGCAGCTAAACTAAAGAATATTTCCGAAAAGAAAACCGAAATTTAAGGTAACCCATGGATTCTACTCCATTTAGCCATGCAAACGATGCTACATGAACAGAAATAGGCTGCCACATCGTGAAGTGACGGGAGCTGCCGACGTTTGCCCTCGATATACGTGTACTGCAGCTACACTCGTGAATATTTCCGAAAAGAAAACTGAAAATTCAAGGCAAACCCATGGATTTTACTCGATTTAGCCATGCAAACAAAGGCAGATGAACAGAAATAGGCTGCCACATCGTGCATTAACGGGAGCTGCCGACGTTTGCCCTCGATATACGTGTACTGCAGCTAAACTAAAGAATATTTCCGAAAAGAAAACCGAAATTTCAAGGGTAACCCATGGATTCTACTCCATTTAGCCATGCAAACGATGCTACATGAACAGAAATAGGCTGCAAGATCGTGCATTGACGGGAGCTGCCGACATTTTGCCCTCGATATACGTGTACTGCCGCTAAACTCGTGACTATTTCCGAAAAGGAAAACCCAAACTTTCAAGGATAACCCATGGATTCTACTCTATTTAGCCATGCAAACCAGGCAGATGAACAGAAATAGGCTGCCACATCGTGCATTGACGGGAGCTGCCGTCGTTTGTCCTCGATATACGTGTACTGCAGCTAAACCTCGAGAATAATTCCGAAAAGAAAACCAAAAATTCAAGGTTAACCCATGGATTCTACTCCATTTTGCCATGCAAACAATGCTACATGAACTAAAATAGGC
The DNA here is from genome assembly GCA_018906755.1 of Sycophaga agraensis. Lineage (NCBI taxonomy): Eukaryota > Metazoa > Arthropoda > Insecta > Hymenoptera > Pteromalidae > Sycophaga > Sycophaga agraensis. The sequence goes on along the minus strand of JACCIE010000336.1, from coordinate 17,973 downwards.
TGCAAGATCGTGCATTGACGGGAGCTGCCGTCGTTTGTCCTCGATATATGTGTACTGCAGCTAAACTAAAGAATATTTCCGAAAAGAAAACCGAAAATTCAAGGTTAACCCATTGATTCTACTCCATTTTGCCATGGAAACAAAGGTAGATGAACAGAAATTGGCTGCCACATCGTGCATTGACGGGAGCTGCCGACGTTTGCCCTCGATATACGTGTACTGCAGCTAAACTCGTGACTATTTCCGAAAAGAAAACCCAAATTTCAAGGATAACCCATGGATTCTACTCCATTTAGCCATGCAAACGATGCTACATGAACAGAAATAGGCTGCCACATCGTGCATTGACGGGAGCTGCCGACGTTTGCCCTCGATATACGTGTACTGCAGGTAAACTCGTGAATATTTCCGAAAAGAAAACTGAAAATTCAAGGCAAACCCATGGATTCTACTCGATTTAGCCATGCAAACGATGCTACATGAACAGAAATAGGCTGCCACATCGTGCATTGACGGGAGCTGCCGACGTTTGCCCTCGATATACGTGTACTGCAGCTAAACTCGTGAATATTTCCGAAAAGAAAACTGAAAATTCAAGGCAAACCTGTTGCGTCCTAGCGCGTCGCAAGGTTACAATAATGCTCTACTTCGCGAAATGTACCCGAGAAAAGCACGCTTTCGGAGAGACAAGTGAATACTTAGCTGGAAATTGGAGAGAATGGCTGCACTGGTTTCTTCGAGTCTGGAAAAGAGCGTTCGGGAGGTTGCGCTTGTTGTTCTCCTAGGGCCGCTTCCTTGTTGCTGGCGACTTCAAGTCCTGGGTTGCGAATTTTTATTGAGAAGAAAGTAAAAAATAGGGCGCTGTCACCACTTCCCTTGTAACCAAGCGGGAAGAATCCTGGGAGTCGTGTCGATGAAAAAGTCGCGAGATATTAAAGTTCGAATTGGGATTGATTTTAGTTTGAATATTATCGTTGCCTCATAATAAAACACACAACTTGTAGATTTAACGTTCAATTCTAAATAAAAACACAAAACTTGTAGGTTTCACTTTCAATTTTACGTTTATTCTTTAAGTTTATATCCAATACAATAAAAGAATACGAACGAGCTATAATTCAATATAGAAACGGTTGTGACGCCGTACTCGCAAGTTTCCGACTTAGGCTTTCGACTGCCAAACTACGACTGACTGACTGACTGCGCATCGCTCCTCCGACGGCGCTCCGTTGCGGCGGCTTCGGTGGAGGTGGTAAGCGCTGGGTGGGGATGGCCTTAGTGGAGGTGGCAGTCTCCTCAGGAGAGAGGGAGTCTCGGTGGAGGGGCTGCCTTCCATCTCCCTATTTTCTCTTCTTCTTTCTTTTGCTTCTTTTTCTTATCATCTATTGGCTATTCTTTTCGCTTTATGCTTTTACATGGTGCCTATCTTACTTATATTCTAACAGAAAGATGTTGGCTTACATGGTAGTAAAAATGGAAACGTTGCTTATGACAATACAATCGTTTGATTACTGCTAATAATAATTGTTCGATTATTGTTAATTATAATATAATCATATGTTGTATAATGTTATTTATTATGACGCTTGATATAATATTAATGCTTACAGAAAATAGACTGAATTGCTTATCCTATTCTTATTTTCTAGAAACGCTCGCGTATTACATTGTTCTTATGGTTAAATATAAGTATACGGCGCGTGATTCGCTTATAACTAATTTTACAATGATATAGTTATCATAGTTATCAGTTGAGCGTGATTTCTTATCATGGATGTTTCTTTCACCTTTGTATGTGTTATTTCTATTTCTAAGTTAAGCGTTTTTGCTTGTACCCATTGTTCGTGGTTATCCGTGAACATCCGCGAGTTATACGAGAGTTATCCGCGGGTTATCCGCGAGTTATCCGCGAGTTTCCGCGAGTTATCCGCGAGTTATCCGCGAGTTATCCGAGTTATCCGCGAGTTATCCGCGAGTTATCCGCGAGTTATCCGCGAGTTATCCGCGAGTTATCCGCGAGTTATCCGCGAGTTATCCGCGAGTTATCCGCGAGTTATCCGCGAGTTATCCGCGAGTTATCCGTGAGTTATCCGAGTGTTTCCGCGAGTTATCCGGTCTGGTTACCAATGTCGGGCCGTAACATCCCCCCCCTTTAGATCGAAGCGGCGGGGCGGAGCACCGATGTTTCGATCTCCGCAGGAGACGTTTTCTGTTTCAATTCTTATGTCTGGATAAAATATTGGCGGATTTTGATTCGCTCGAGTCGGTACTGCGGGTATTTCTAGTTTTCTTGTTCCTTCCGTATTTTCTGTATTGTCGTGTGTGGTCGGTTTGTCTTCACTATCTTTTCCTCTCTTAAGGTTTCCTGCTCCTAAATGGATAAGGAAGTTTGCGATTGCGCTCCAAAATGCGCCAAAGAGTCTGATGCTTAATCCGTAGATTGTGTACAGAGTATAGCCGTGAATGACTGTGTTTATTATGTATTTAATAGTGGTAAAAATTATTCCTAGAGTTATAAGACCTGCGCTAAATGATCCGAACGTGATAAAGTATTGCCACATCTTATATGCCGTTTTCTGTGTAAACCTATCCAGGGTTCTCTCGTCGAATATTTTGAAAATGTCTATGTTCGAGTCACTATTACTCCGTCCTGTCGCGCCGCGCGCGATGTAGTTAAGCACAGCGGGCTTATCTGCTGGAAATAGTATCGCGTTGTTCAATGATTTTATATCGTCGGCCGAATATATTCCGCTTCGCGCCAAATTTCCGGGTTCGCTGTACTTCCAAGTTGGTTTCGATAATGGTTGCAAAATTTGCGGATTTCTGAATGGGGCTCCTGACGTTGTAATTTGTAGCCAGTCGCCGTCGTCTAGTTGGAACATAGTTGGTACTATTTTATTGCAGTCTCTCTGTGTGCCGTGTGTTGTAAGGATCCGGGATTTTGGTTTTAAGAAATAAGTTTGATTTTTGTAGTATACCGGTAATTCTAAATAGCAATCTTTATTTTCTCCGCGTATTTTGACTTCAACCGCGTTGCATTTTATTATATGTGCCACTTCTCCGGCTATAATGGCCATATATCCCGGTGACTTCATTATTATGTAGGCAAATTCGTCGGGGCTCGTTGTAGCTTGCGCCAGAGCGTTTTTTAATATTGATCTTTCCAACTTGCACCGGTGCGTAATTACGTCTTTGTATAGGGAGTTAACTTCGCGTGAGACATGTGTGGATAAGAATAATAATTTTGTATTAAAATACGCTGTCAATAGTACGTTTTGTGCTCCTACTCGTCGGATTTTAGTCGGAAAAAGGTTTGCTTGTGTCGTTTCAAATATAAAAATTTCGTCTTGTTCAGTTCGTGTTATCGTAATTCCGCACACCGTGGTTTGTCCCTCTTCTGTGTACGCGAATTTCATGTTCGTGTCGTTTGAGAAATAGGCTGCTGGTCTGGTTAATTTTTCGTCCGTCGTCTTCGTTACATATCCTTCGTAAAGGATCGCGAAGCTTTCGTCGGTGTTGCAAATTCTTCGTTCTTTTGTTTCCCAAAAGAAGTATTTGCTTTCGTGGTCTTGGCAGTACAGTAGATTGTATGGGCATCGTGTACCGGAGGGTAAGATTAGCGTGTTTTCTTGTAGTTTTAATGTGGCATTTCGTTTTGTGTAAAATATTTCTAATTGTACTGTAACCACGACTCCTTTCTCGTTCATGTAGGGGCCGCCTTCACAATTAGCGTTCGCGTCGACGTATCCGACCAGTCTAACGGTTCTGAAGTTGCTTTTATCGGGGGTTAGTCCGTCCAAGAGTTCATCGTTTATTTTATACTGATTATACGAAATTAGGGTTTGGCATGCTTCGCGCGTTATCGCTTGGTATCCGGTCGAGTCCGGTGTATATGCAAGCCCGATGTGCGAGTGCATCCCGCAATAGCGAATCTGTTTGTTATATTTTATTTGACACTCGTTTATTATAACCGTTTCGTAGTCTAATTTTTGCAATAGTTGTATAAATATTCTTTCTGTTTTTACATCCATGTGTTCGAAATCACACTCACCTATTTTTCGCAACGAAACCGTCGATATGTTCGGCCTCTGCTCGTTGTCGCAGTCATAGCCTATGATGTCCGCTCGTGCTGACTGTTGGATGAGCAGTAGATATACCAGGTTGATTATCCTCATCTTGTAGCGAGGAAATTCTGTCGTTGGTGCTGGACGAGCCTGAAATTGATGATTTTGTGTATATTTCGCTCGGCGCTTTTAATTTCGTCAGCCTAAGCTGATTTGGATGGACCGTTCGCGTTTTTTGGTTGTCTATCGCTATTACAATATTGCTATTATTTTTTATGTCGACTATTCGGTACGGTCCATCGTATTCACTGTCGAACGTGCTTTTCTTGACGGGTTTTAAACGGAGTACATTATCGCCTATCTTAAAATTACACGGGTTATTCTTTTTGTCGTAATAAGTTTTTGATTTAACCTTTGCTTGTTTTAGGTTCTCTTGCGCTATCTCTTGGATTTTTGTTAGTTTTCGTTTTAGTTCTAACAGGTATTCGAAATATGTTTCGCTGGTCTCTTCGAGGTTTGCACCTGTGTTTAAATCGCGGGCTATTTCGCCAAAAATTAATTCATGCGGTGTTAAACGCGTCCCCTCATGTACGCTTGTGTTATATGCGAAGGTTGCACACTGTAACCATTTGTCCCAGGTGTCTTCGTTTTTTATGTAACATTTAAAATATTCTTTGAGTACATGGTGCATTCTTTCAATGCTCCCGTTGCTCTGAGGTCTATAGGGCAGCGTCGTGGTTAGGCTTAGTCTGCATATTCTCGCGATATTTTTCATCAGACTGGAGGTAAAAGCCTTTCCTTGGTCTGTCAAAATTACGCGGGGTGCTCCGAATACATATGCTAGGCGTTCTAGGAAGGCGGAGGCCACTGACGCGGAGCTGGCTTCGCATAATGGGGCGGTTATCACATATTTCGTCAATAGGCATTGCATTGTTAAAATATATTTGTTTCCAGCTTTGGTTTCCGGCAAGGGTCCTACAATATCCATTGACACTTTATCGAAAGCGCGCCCGGGGGTGTCGGTTAGGACCATTGGTTGGTTTACCTTTCTCCGGACGAGTTTACTCTTTTGGCAGATTTCGCACCCTGCGATGAACTGCTGTATGTCTGCTTTGAGTGTGGGCCAATAGTAGTCCTGTTTTACTCGCAGATATGTTTTTGTCACTCCTTTGTGTCCGGAGGTGGGTGGAATGTGTGCTGTTTCGATGATGTTCTTCCGCTTGTCGGGCTCTGGCGTTTCTATTATTCCTTTGCAGATTATTATTTTTGTTTCGAGATTTTCTGCGGCTACTATTTTCAACTGTTCCAGTATTGTGTTCCAGCCAATGTCATCTATTTTGTTAGAATGTGCGATTCTTATTGACTTGAGTCGTAGTTTCTTTATTTCTTTTGATATTTTTTTGAAAATCGATGGTATTACTTCATTTGCGACTCTAACGTGTCGACTCTTCTTTAAGATCGCTATTAGGTGCTTCTTACCATTCAGTGTTCGCACGTGGACTGTTCCGGGTTCAACTGCAGACTGCGGTGTTAATGGCGTAAGCGTTTGAATTTCGAGAGCTCCATTATCAATTGGTTCGATTTTTGCCGTGACGAAATACATCCTGTTGTCATTGTGGGTCAATAATTTGTCTCGTGTTTCGATTAGATTCGTGCTCTTTGCGCGTGCGATTATTTCGTACGGGACCGTTAAGTCGTCAAATATCTCGGACGAGGTGGATACTATTTCACTCGAGTTATTATTTTCTTCCTGCATATCTTCATTGCTCGTCTCGATATCGGTTTTTATCGATTCAATGTCGCTGCCTGTGATGCTCGAGTTATCCGGCTTGTATGTCGGCGTGTCGTTTTCGCTGTCTCTTTCCTCGTGGTCTTTGACAATTATGTTTGTGTTCTTGGGTTCCTCGTGTATTGTGGCTTTCACGCGTAATCGCGGTGCGTATATTTCTTCTGAGTCGGATGAGGTTACCGGAAAGATTCGTTCTACCTCCGTTGTCGGCGGGTTTCTGCTTAAACAATCCGCTACATGGTTTACGCAGCCCGGCTTATATTTGATTTCATAATCAAATTCTCGCAGCTTGAAATAAAATCTTTTGAGTCTTGATGCCGGCTCTTTTACGTTGTGTATCCACATGAGCGGCTTGTGATCGGTCCAGAAAGTAAATTTCCGCCCGTACAAACAGTATCGAAATTGGAATGCCGTATCAACCATGGCTAAAAGTTCTTTTTCGATTGTGCTGTAATTTATTTCTGCGTTTTTTAAGTTTCTCGAATGATACGCGATTGGGCAGTCGACGTTATCGTACACCTGACTGAGCACTCCGCCGATACTATATTGGGAAGCATCTGTCGTGACGTGAAATTCTTTGTTAAAATCGGGATACCTTAGTAGTGGCTCCGACGTTAATGCGCGTTTTAGGAAATTGAACGCTTTTTCCTGTGGTTCTCTCCACGTAAATGGCACAGTCTTTTCGTAAAAGCATGGCGAGAGCTTTTGTTTCTTTCGATAAATTTGGGATAAATTTTCTATAATACCCTGCAAGTCCCAGTAATTGTTTGATATTTTTAACGTTTTTAGGAGTTGGGAAGTTCTCAATTGCATGAATTTTTGCTCGATTTGGTTTAATTCCAGTAGGTGTTATTACGTGTCCCAGATATATTACTTCGTTTTTATAGAATTGGCATTTCTCTGGCTGCAGCTTCATATTCGCTTCCCTCAGTCGCTTTGCGACTTTGTCTAATTTTGTGTCGTGTTCCTCCAAGGTTTTGGCAAAAATTATGCAATCATCTACGTAGATGAAAACTTCTTTGTTTTGTAGACCTTGAAATAATACGTCCATTTGTCTCTGGAAAGTCGCGGGCGAATTCTTTAATCCGAAAGGCATTCGTGTGAATTGATAATGTCCTCCTGGCGTACTGAATGCGGTTTTTGCCTTATCGGCGTCGTGCATGGGTATTTGGTGGAAACCCGACGCCAGATCTAGCACGCTGAAATATTTCGCGCCCCCCAGTTGGTCGATGATTTCTGTTATATTGGGGACTGGATAAGCATCGCTTATTGTTTTTCTATTTAATTCACGAAAATCGAGGACTAAACGCCACCGCTTGTTTCCTTGTGCATCGTCCTTTTTGGGGACAATCCATAGAGGTGTATTATAGGGGGAATTGGATGGTTCAATTATTCCATCGTCTAATAATTGTTGCACCTGCCGTTCTATTTCCCCTTTTAATGTCTGTGGATACCGGTATTGTTTTATCTTTACGGGTATATCGTCGCTTAACTCTATCCTATGTTCTGCCATGTGAGTTACGCTTAGATCTTCTCCCGGCATTTTGAATATGTCCGAATATTCTGTGCATATTCTTTGTAGGCGGCGTCGTTCTTCGCCTTCGTATTTTTCTAAGTTGAGTAGCTGCTCGATGGACCTGGGCTGTTCTTTGTCGGTGTCGATTTTAAAACAAAGGGGGCCGCTATCGGTAGGGTGTCCAAAAATGAACATTCTTTCCCGATCGAATTCGAATTCGTTTTCATATCGGGCGATAAGCATTTCCGGGCAGTTACTTCTTACCTCTTCTTCTTCGTCGTCGGCCGCGAAAATATCTTCCGATGACGACGAAGGTGACGGCCATTTGGGCACTTCTTTTTCTTGGCTATCGTTTAGCCACGCGAGTAAGCGGTTCTTATCTTCTCGCGGTCCCTCTGTACTTGCGGGTTTTATTTCACCCTGTTTGACTTCCTCCGCCGTATCCCCTTCGGTGAGCGTCTCGGGTTTCCCCCGCGGCTCTTTAGACTGCGGCGCGTGTGCCGGCTCCGTTTCAAAATTATTCTCTCTAGTGTCGGAGTTTAAATCTTGTAACATTTCATTTGCAAATTTTTGAAATAAGCTTTCCGACGGCTCAGAGGCTGTTTCGCGTGTCTCATGAGAGCTCAGAGGCGGTTGCGCGTGTCCGTGCTTATTCTCGCGATTTCTTTCTTCCGGCGGGTCAGCGAAACCCATTCGTCTACTGTTCACGTAAACGTTTACATTATTTGCATTATATACGGCCAAGGGGACTGGCCCAATTTCACAATTAATTTCCTGTCTCTGTAGGAATACTCCCGGCAGTATTTCCTGGTGGTTAATGATGCCCTTTATCGGTCTGCGTGCGCGCACTGTTACTTCTGTGATTTCCCTTCGTTTTGCACAGCGTTGTCAACTCTCCTTCTAGGTTTATCGATACCCCGTTTAATGTTACCATGTTGTTTTTCATGTCGAGTTGCATGTCGCAAGCCCGGCAGAAAATGGACCCTATGAGTATATCCGTCCATATCGGGAAATTGTCTTCCACTACTAAAAAGATGGCTTCTGTTTTTATTTCTTGAATATTTATTCGCGTATAGCCTATTGTTTGTACCGCAGTTTCAGAAATGCCTGCGAGCTGGGGCCTCTGGTCAGTCTCAATTGCTAAGCCTCTTGGTAGCGCTGACCTTCTTTATTATATTGGGTAAAGCACCCGTGTCAATCATTATGGTTACGGCTGACTTGGCGGTCTTTCCCGCGTGCAGCGTTATCACCGGGATTTCCTTCGCGCGTCTGTCTGGTTTAAAAAATAGGATTACTTCATCATTTCTTCTACGCTTATTAGATTCAGTCTTTCTCTGTGGCTGTTCTGTTGGCCGCGGGTGTTGTTCGTGTCCCGCGGCGCTGGCCCGTTTCCCGACTGTTGCATTCTTTGCTCGCGTGCCTCGCGGTTCTGTCGCGTGAAACAGCTGCCTACGTCGTGCCCCGGTTTATGGCAATATTCGCACGTGGGAAAACTTCGTTCCCTTCTCTCGAAGTTTTCACGTGGCGGCGGTCTTCTTGTATCGCGCGGTGGTCCATTGCCAAATTTGCGATCTGCAAAATTATCGTAGTTCCGACGATCATATCCTACGTTCCTATCTTCTCGTCCATATTCAGCCCGGTCTTCTCTCTTTATTGGCCTCGGGGCGTAATTTCCGCGTGCGAAGTTGTCCCTGTTGTCGTACGGCCTTAAATCTCGCCGTGGTTCATGCGGGCGTTGTTCGTAATTTCTGGGGTTGTTATTATTATTGTTTCTATAGTTATTATGTCTCCTGTCTTGTTGGTATTCACCTTCGTGACGGCGTGCGTCATTTGATCCGCTATTTAAGTTATGTGCTCTGTGGAACGTGTCATATTTTGCTGAATTTGAGTATTTTTCTCTGTCAATTTCTATTTTCTTTTCCGCCTGTATTATTTCATTAAATAATTGATCTAGGGAATCTACACTTCGGTCTATGTAGCTTCGATATAGGGGGGGCAGAGCCAGGTAGAGGTCTGCTTTAAATTCTATTTCTAATTTTCTTGCTTCCGTTGGCGATAATTCATATGTGTCCTGATCCATGCATATACCGTCGTATATAGCCGTGTGTAGTTCGCTTGCGCGCGTGATAAATTCTAAGACGCTCTCTTCGTCTTTCATTGTTAGGTTTGCGAGTTGTCCTTTGTAGAAATTAACTGTGTGCCGGGTCGCAAATACTCTCTTCAATTGGGCTATGAACTCGTCGATCGTTTCGCAATCATAATTATCGATCGTGATTGCTAAATGATCGTCTACTTTTAACTTTAAAAGTCTCACTACTTCTCTCTGTCTCCTTAGTGGGAACTGGTCTTTGATTCGGCGGATCGACCTTACAAAACGGAATAGATTCCTCCCGTTAAATCGCGGGACGGCCGACAAACTTTGGTTGATTAGTGCGTTTGGCGTCACGTAATTGTCTTCTTCGGCGTCCTCAAAAAATGGATTTGAAAAGTTTAATTGTTGCCGTACGCGAACGCGACTCGCGGTGGCGTTACCGCTCATCCGTGATGACTCGCGACCGGGGGCGGGGGCTGGGGCTTCTTCCTCATTCCGCGCCAATCTTTCATTTTCTACTTGCATGCGCCTGATCTCCTCTTCCAGTTGCGCTATCCGTCGCTGTTCTCCCTCTTGGCCCGGCCTATTGTTTATTTCTGCCGCTCGCGCTTCTATTTCCTGTTCCCTGCTATTTAGACGGCGTTCTTTGTTCGCGAGTTCTTGGAGTCTTAACTGTATTTCCTCCGCGTTCATTGTGGGTGCCATGTTGATTTATTTATTAGTTGTTTTATATCTTGTTTATTTAACGTTTGTTATTTAATTTCGTTGGTTTTTGCCTATTATTATTATGTAAATTCGGCTATTGAGTTCGTTTAAAAGTTTTGTTTCTTGTTATAAATTGTATCCGTTTGGGGCTCCTTTTTAATTAAAAGAAATAAATGGAAAAGCGTTGGGTTTATCTTCTTGGGAAAACGATCCTTGCCTTGTAGATCTGTATATCGTTGGATTTTGTTCGAGTGGCAAATGGTAAGATTATAAACTTTTATTTCTAAAAAAAAAATTTTGAGATTGGACTTCTAATCTTTAGTAATTGTTGTTTTATGATTCTAAAATTGTCAAAACTATTTCCCGCTTGAAAAAATTTTTGGCCTTTTCTGTAATTTATGTGGAATCGTTTATAACTTGATTAAGGAGAAAATCTAGAAATTACCTTTCCAGGTGCAAACCTTTACAATCCTTCGGAGCCTTCTTTTCTATTTAGAAAGGGATTTTCATCGGCACGTTTGTGCAGGTCAACGGCGAAGGTTCAATAAAGGTTTTACCGCTTGCACGTTTGTGCAGGTAGTCGGTAAAGGTTTGGTAACGGTTTTTCCGCTTGCACGTTTGTGCAGGTAGTCGGTAAGGGTTCAGTAAGGGTTTTTTCCGCTTGCACGTTTGTGCAGGTAGTCGCTAATTACTTGGCTTGTTTGAACCGGTCTGGGGCTTTCCGCTTATTCTAACGGTTATCGAAATTACTGAGAAAAGACTTGATTCAACTAAAATTATTAATCTAACTTAAATTGATCTTTGAGCAGTAATTATTCAAAGAAAAAGACAAAAAAAATTTTTTTTTTGAAGAAAGGGAAGAAATTTTTGATTAGGCCGTACGAAAAAGAAAATGATCAACGAGAAATTATCAAAATTTATAAAATTCGTATCGGAAGAAATGACCTTTTTAACGAACGATGTTAGCAATTTTTCAGGCTTTCTTTAAGCCATTTTAAACGGCAACTTGTTTCGATTCTTTTCTTAGTTTCTAAGTGTTTTTCTCCCGTCAACACTCGTTCAAATAAGCCAATTTGCAATACTCTAATCCGCAAAGGTATTTTGCTCAATTTCTTTGCGATAGCGCGTTTTACTTTAGTTAAATCGGCGCTTGTGGATTTTAATTCTAAATGAATCGTTCGCGTTTCCGTATCGCTCTGGCTGTTGCCGTTGTTCATAAATTAATTTGCGTTATCGAAAAGTAAAATTATTATATTGGCTTTAATTCGCGGAGGCGATTATATTTATTATATTTCTCGTTTTATCACTTTTTGCAAAAGGCGCACGTAATTTTCACAATATTTAGCGGCTTCCGCGTCGATTTCCGTCAGATGCCTCTCGAGAGTATCTTTAAATTGATTTTTTTCTAATACGTTTATTAACATCGGCCTTTTCGCGAAATATTTAATAGTTCTCCGTTTTGCTTTAGCACCTGAATCGCGCATCACCGTCCCGAATATTCGATGGAATCCCACCGCTGTCACCAGTTTTGTTGCGTCCTAGCGCGTCGCAAGGTTACAATAATGCTCTACTTCGCGAAATGTACCCGAGAAAAGCACGCTTTCGGAGAGACAAGTGAATACTTAGCTGGAAATTGGAGAGAATGGCTGCACTGGTTTCTTCGAGTCTGGAAAAGAGCGTTCGGGAGGTTGCGCTTGTTGTTCTCCTAGGGCCGCTTCCTTGTTGCTGGCGACTTCAAGTCCTGGGTTGCGAATTTTTATTGAGAAGAAAGTAAAAAATAGGGCGCTGTCACCACTTCCCTTGTAACCAAGCGGGAAGAATCCTGGGAGTCGTGTCGATGAAAAAGTCGCGAGATATTAAAGTTCGAATTGGGATTGATTTTAGTTTGAATATTATCGTTGCCTCATAAATAAAACACACAACTTGTAGATTTAACGTTCAATTCTAAATAAAAACACAAAACTTGTAGGTTTCACTTTCAATTTTACGTTTATTCTTTAAGTTTATATCCAATACAATAAAAGAATACGAACGAGCTATAATTCAATATAGAAACGGTTGTGACGCCGTACTCGCAAGTTTCCGACTTAGGCTTTCGACTGCCAAACTACGACTGACTAACTGACTGCGCATCGCTCCTCCGACGGCGCTCCGTTGCGGCGGCTTCGGTGGAGGTGGTAAGCGCTGGGTGGGGATGGCCTTAGTGGAGGTGGCAGTCTCCTCAGGAGAGAGAGAGTCTCGATGGAGGGGCTGCCTTCCATCTCCCTGTTTTCTCTTCTTCTTTCTTTTGCTTCTTTTTCTTATCATCTATTGGCTATTCTTTTCGCTTTATGCTTTTACATGGTGCCTATCTTACTTATATTCTAACAGAAAGATGTTGGCTTACATGGTAGTAAAAATGGAAACGTTGCTTATGACAATACACTCGTTTGATTACTGCTAATAATAATTGTTCGACTATCGTTAATTATAATATAATCATATGTTGTATAATGTTATTTATTATGGTGCTTGATATAATATTAATACTTACAGAAAATAGACTGAATTGCTTACCCTATTCTTATTTTCTAGAAACGCTCGCGTATTACATTGTTCTTATGGTTAAATATAAGTATACGGCGCGTGATTCGCTTATAACTAATTTTACAATGATATAGTTATCAGTTGAGCGTGATTTCTTATCATGGATGTTTCTTTCACCTTTATATATGTTATTCTATTTCTAAGTTAAGCGTTTTTGCTTGTACCCATTGTTCGTGGTTATCCGTGAACATCCGCGAGTTATACGAGAGTTATCCGCGGGTTATCCGCGAGTTATCCGCGAGTTTCCGCGAGTTATCCGCGAGTTATCCGCGAGTTATCCGCGAGTTATCCGCGAGTTATCCGCGAGTTATCCGCGAGTTATCCGCGAGTTATCCGCGAGTTATCCGCGAGTTATCCGCGAGTTATCCGCGAGTTATATCCGCGAGTTATCCGCGAGTTATCCGTGAGTTATCCGAGTGTTTCCGCGAGTTATCCGGTCTGGTTACCAATCGGGCCGTAACACTACAATCAGAAATAGGGCCGTGACAACGTTTGCCCTCGATATACGTGTACTGCAGGTAAACTCGTGAATATTTCCGAAAAGAAAACCGAAAATTCAAGGCTAACCCATGGATTCTACTCCATTTTGCCATGCAAACGAATGCTACATGAACAAAAATAGGCTGCCACATCGTGCATTGACGGGAGCTGCCGACGTTTGCCCTCGATATACGTGTACTGCAGGTAAACTCGTGAATATTTCCGAAAAGAAAACCCAAATTTCAAGGGTAACCCATGAATTCTAGTCCTATTTAGCCATGCAAACGATGCTACATGAACTAAAATAGGCTGCAAGATCGTGCATTGACGGGAGCTGCCGACGTTTGCCCTCGATATACGTGTACTGCAGGTAAACTCGTGAATATTTCCGAAAAGAAAACCCAAATTTCAAGGGTAACCCATGAATTCTAGTCTATTTAGCCATGCAAACGATGCTACATGAACAGAAATAGGCTGCCACATCGTGAATTGACGGGAGCTGCCGACGTTTGCCCTCGATATACGTGTACTGCAGGTAAACTCGTGAATATTTCCGAAAAGAAAACCGAAAATTCAAGGCTAACCCATGGATTCTACTCCATTTTGCCATGCAAACGAATGCTACATGAACAAAATAGGCTGCAAGGTCGTGCATTGACGGGAGCTGCCGACGTTTGCCCTCGATATACGTGTACTGCAGGTAAACTCGTGAATATTTCCGAAAAGAAAACCCAAAATTTCAAGGCTAACCCATGATTCTAGTCTATTTAGCCATGCAAACGAATGCTACATGAACTAAAATAGGCTGCAAGATCGTGCATTGACGGGAGCTGCCGACGTTTGCCCTCGATATACGTGTACTGCAGGTAAACTCGTGAATATTTCCGAAAAGAAAACCCAAATTTCAAGGGTAACCCATGGAATTCTACTCCATTTTGCCATGCAAACGATGCTACATGAACAGAAATAGGCTGCCACATCGTGCATTGACGGGAGCTGCCGACGTTTGCCCTCGATATACGTGTACTGCAGGTAAACTCGTGAATATTTCCGAAAAGAAAACCAAAATTCAAGGCTAACCCATGGATTCTACTCCATTTTGCCATGCAAACGAATGCTACATGAACAAAAATAGGCTGCCACATCGTGCATTGACGGGAGCTGCCGACGTTTGCCCTCGATATACGTGTACTGCAGGCTAAACTCGTGAATATTTCCGAAAAGAAAACCAAAAATTCAAGGCTGACCCATGAATTCTACTCCATTTTGCCATGCAAACGATGCTACATGAACAAAATAGGCTGCAAGGTCGTGCATTGACGGGAGCTGCCGACGTTTGCCCTCGATATACGTGTACTGCAGGTAAACTCGTGAATATTTCCGAAAAGAAAACCCAAATTTCAAGGGTAACCCATGAATTCTAGTCTATTTAGCCATGCAAACGATGCTACATGAACAGAAATAGGCTGCCACATCGTGAATTGACGGGAGCTGCCGACGTTTGCCCTCGATATACGTGTACTGCAGGTAAACTCGTGAATATTTCCGAAAAGAAAACCAAAATTCAAGGCTAACCCATGAATTCTACTCCATTTTGCCATGCAAACGATGCTACATGAACAGAAATAGGCTGCAAGGTCGTGCATTGACGGGAGCTGCCGACGTTTGCCCTCGATATACGTGTACTGCAGGTAAACTCGTGAATATTTCCGAAAAGAAAACCCAAATTTCAAGGGTAACCCATGAATTCTAGTCTATTTAGCCATGCAAACGAATGCTACATGAACAGAAATAGGCTGCCACATCGTGCATTGACGGGAGCTGCCGACGTTTGCCCTCGATATACGTGTACTGCAGGTAAACTCGTGAATATTTCCGAAAAGAAAACCGAAAATTCAAGGCTAACCCATGGATTCTACTCCATTTTGCCATGCAAACGAATGCTACATGAACAAAATAGGCTGCCACATCGTGCATTGACGGGAGCTGCCGACGTTTGCCCTCGATATACGTGTACTGCAGGTAAACTCGTGAATATTTCCGAAAAGAAAACCAAAAATTCAAGGCTGACCCATGAATTCTACTCCATTTTGCCATGCAAACGAATGCTACATGAACAAAAATAGGCTGCCACATCGTGCATTGACGGGAGCTGCCGACGTTTGCCCTCGATATACGTGTACTGCAGCTAAACTATAGAATATTTCCGAAAAGAAAACCAAAATTCAAGGCTAACCCATGAATTCTATTCCATTTTGCCATGCAAACGATGCTACATGAACAGAAATAGGCTGCAAGGTCGTGCATTGACGGGAGCTGCCGACGTTTGCCCTCGATATACGTGTACTGCAGGTAAACTCGTGAATATTTCCGAAAAGAAAACCAAAAATTCAAGGCTAACCCATGATTCTACTCCATTTTGCCATGCAAACGATGCTACATGAACAGAAATAGGCTGCCACATCGTGCATTGACGGGAGCTGCCGACGTTTGCCCTCGATATACGTGTACTGCAGGTAAACTCGTGAATATTTCCGAAAAGAAAACCCAAATTTCAAGGGTAACCCATGAATTCTAGTCTATTTAGCCATGCAAACGATGCTACATGAACAGAAATAGGCTGCCACATCGTGCATTGACGGGAGCTGCCGACGTTTGCCCTCGATATACGTGTACTGCAGGCTAAACTCGTGAATATTTCCGAAAAGAAAACCCAAATTTCAAGGGCTAACCCATGAATTCTACTCCATTTGCCATGCAAACGAATGCTACATGAACAGAAATAGGCTGCAAGTCGTGCATTGACGGGAGCTGCCGACGTTTGCCCTCGATATACGTGTACTGCAGCTAAACTATAGAATATTTCCGAAAAGAAAACCCAAATTTCAAGGGTAACCCATGAATTCTAGTCTATTTAGCCATGCAAACGATGCTACATGAACAGAAATAGGCTGCCACATCGTGCATTGACGGGAGCTGCCGACGTTTGCCCTCGATATACGTGTACTGCAGGTAAACTCGTGAATATTTCCGAAAAGAAAACCAAAAATTCAAGGCTAACCCATGAATTCTACTCCATTTTGCCATGCAAACAATGCTACATGAACTAAAATAGGCTGCAAGATCGTGCATTGACGGGAGCTGCCGACGTTTGCCCTCGATATACGTGTACTGCAGGTAAACTCGTGAATATTTCCGAAAAGAAAACCGAAAATTCAAGGCTAACCCATGGATTCTACTCCATTTTGCCATGCAAACGAATGCTACATGAACAAAAATAGGCTGCCACATCGTGCATTGACGGGAGCTGCCGACGTTTGCCCTCGATATACGTGTACTGCAGGTAAACTCGTGAATATTTCCGAAAAGAAAACCCAAATTTCAAGGAGTAACCCATGAATTCTAGTCTATTTAGCCATGCAAACGATGCTACATGAACAGAAATAGGCTGCCACATCGTGCATTGACGGGAGCTGCCGACGTTTGCCCTCGATATACGTGTACTGCAGGTAAACTCGTGAATATTTCCGAAAAGAAAACCAAATTCAAGGCTAACCCATGAATTCTACTCCATTTTGCCATGCAAACGATGCTACATGAACAGAAATAGGCTGCCACATCGTGCATTGACGGGAGCTGCCGACGTTTGCCCTCGATATACGTGTACTGCAGCTAAACTCGTGAATATTTCCGAAAAGAAAACCCAAATTTCAAGGGTAACCCATGGATTCTACTCCATTTTGCCATGCAAACGAATGCTACATGAACTAAAATAGGCTGCCACGATCGTGCATTGACGGGAGCTGCCGACGTTTGCCCTCGATATACGTGTACTGCAGGTAAACTCGTGAATATTTCCGAAAAGAAAACCCAAATTTCAAGGGTAACCCATGAATTCTACTCTATTTAGCCATGCAAACGAATGCTACATGAACAGAAATAGGCTGCCACATCGTGCATTGACGGGAGCTGCCGACGTTTGCCCTCGATATACGTGTACTGCAGCTAAACTATAGAATATTTCCGAAAAGAAAACCGAAAATTCAAGGCTACCCATGAATTCTACTCCATTTTGCCATGCAAACGAATGCTACATGAACAGAAATAGGCTGCAAAGTCGTGCATTGACGGGAGCTGCCGACGTTTGCCCTCGATATACGTGTACTGCAGGTAAACTCGTGAATATTTCCGAAAAGAAAACCCAAATTTCAAGGTAACCCATGAATTCTACTCTATTTAGGCCATGCAAACGAATGCTACATGAACAGAAATAGGCTGCAGATCGTGCATTGACGGGAGCTGCCGACGTTTGCCCTCGATATACGTGTACTGCAGGTAAACTCGTGAATATTTCCGAAAAGAAAACCGAAAATTCAAGGCTAACCCATGGATTCTACTCCATTTTGCCATGCAAACGATGCTACATGAACTAAAATAGGCTGCAAGATCGTGCATTGACGGGAGCTGCCGACGTTTGCCCTCGATATACGTGTACTGCAGGTAAACTCGTGAATATTTCCGAAAAGAAAACCGAAAATTCAAGGCTAACCCATGATTCTACTCCATTTTGCCATGCAAACGAATGCTACATGAACAAAAATAGGCTGCCACATCGTGCATTGACGGGAGCTGCCGACGTTTGCCCTCGATATACGTGTACTGCAGGTAAACTCGTGAATATTTCCGAAAAGAAAACCCAAATTTCAAGGGTAACCCATGAATTTTAGTCTATTTAGCCATT
>JACCIE010000335.1:0-22584 GCA_018906755.1 Sycophaga agraensis | reverse complement strand
TTTTTCTATTCAATTTAGACTGTATTTGTTTGGATAAGCGACATTTGGCACTACACTACAATAAGATCATTAGAAATGTGAAGGATACCTTAACAATATTTAAAGATATTTGGTAAACTTCTCCGCAATTTTGGGTATTTTTTCACGAATCTTTAGTCGACATCTGGTATCTAATGAATTAAGGACGGCAATTTCGCACCCGTTATTCCGCCTCGATTAGTACATGATTTATCAAATTTTGGTGACATTCTTATCGATTTTTCAAAAAAATTGGAGTAATTCAGGGTCGTTGCCGACAGTTTATAGATCCCTGAACCATTCCTGGCTCATTTCAGATCAGCATCTGGTGAACATGCTGGATAATTCCAAGCATTTTAAATCAATTCTTAGCTTATTCTATATTTTGGGACATTTGAAATGTGAACGATACTTCAACAATATTTAAAGATATCGAGTAATTTGCTCCGCAGTTTTGGGTCTTTTTTCACGAATCTTTAGTCGACTTCTGGTATCTAATGAATTAAGGACGGCAATTTCGCACCCGTTATTCCGTCTCGGTCAGTACATGATTTATCAAATTTTGGTGTAATTCTTATCGATTTTTCAAAAAAATTGGAGGAACTCAGGGTCGTTGCCGACATTCTATAGATCCCTGAACCATCCCAGGCTCATTTCAGATCAGCTTCTGATGAACAT
Source organism: Sycophaga agraensis (assembly GCA_018906755.1). Lineage (NCBI taxonomy): Eukaryota > Metazoa > Arthropoda > Insecta > Hymenoptera > Pteromalidae > Sycophaga > Sycophaga agraensis. The sequence continues at coordinate 21,888 of JACCIE010000335.1, read as the reverse complement.
GCTGGAATAATTCCAAGCATTTTAATCAATTCCTAACACATTCTACAATTTGGGACAATTTCTAGATGTTTTCTATTCAATTTATACTGTATTTGTTCTTTTTGGCGACATTTGGCACTACACTGCAATAAGATCATTTGAAATGTGAAGGATACTTTAACAATATTTAAAGATATTTGGTAAACTTCTCCGCAGTTTTGGGTATTTTATCACGAATCTTTAGTCGACATCTGGTATCTAATGAATTAAGGACGGCAATTTCGCACCCGTTCTTCCGTCTCGATTAGTACATGATTTATCAAATTTTGGTGTAATTCTTATCGATTTTGCAAAAAAATTGGAGTATTTCAGGGACGTTGCCGACAGTTTATAGATCCCTGAACCATTCCTGGCTCATTTTAGATCAGCTTCTAGTGAACATGCTGGATAATTCCAAGCATTTTTAATCAATTCCTAGCAAATTCTACATTTTGGGACAATTTCCAGATATTATCTGTTCAATTTATACTGTATTTGTTCTTTTTGGCGACAGTTGGCACTACACTGCAATAAGATCATTTGACATGTGAAGGATACCTTAACAATATTTAAAGATATTTGGTAAACTTCTCCGCAGTTTTGGGTATTTTCTCACGAATCTTTAGTCGACATCTGGTATCTAATGAATTAAGGACGGCAATTTTGCACCCGTTATTCCGTCTCGATTAGTAGATGATTTAACAAATTTTGGTGTAATTCTTATCGATTTTTCAAAAAAATCGGAGGAATTCAGGGTCGTGGCCAACAGTTTATAGATCCCTGAAGCATTCCTGGCTCATTTCAGATCAGCTTCTGGTGAACATTCTGGATAATTCCAAGTATTTTTAATCAACTCCTAGCATATTCTACATTTTGGGACAATTTCTAGATGTTTTCTATTTAATTTATACTGTATTTGTTCTTTTTGGCGACATTTGGCACTACACTGCAATAAGATTATTTGAAATGTGAAAGATACTTCAAAAATGTTTAAAGATATCTGGTAAACTTCTCCGCAGTTTTGGGTATTTTTTCACGAATGCTTTAGTCGACCTCTGGTATCTAATGAATTAAGGACGGCAATTTTGCACCCGTTATTCCGTCTCGATTAGTACATGATTTACAAATTTTGGTGTACATTCTTATCGATTTTTCAAAAAAATCGGAGGAATTCAGGGTCGTTGCCGACAGTTTATAGATCCCTGAACCATTCCTGGCTCATTTCAGATCAGCTTCTGGTGAACATGCTGGATAATTCCAAGCATTTTAATCAATTCCTAGCATATTCTACATTTTGGGACAATTTCTAGATTTTTTCTAGTTCAATTTATACTGTATTTGTTCTTTTTGGCGACATTTGGCACTACACTGCAATAAGATCATTTGAAATGTGAAAGATACTTCAACAATATTTAAAGATATCTGGTAACTTCTCCGCAGTTTTGGGTATTTTTTCACGAATGTTTAGTCGCCTTCTGGTATCTAATGAATTAAGGACGGCAATTTCGCACCCGTTATTCCGTCTCGATTAGTACATGATTTAATCAAATTTTGGTGTAATTCTTATCGATTTTTCAAAAAAATCGGAGGAATTCAGGGTCGTGGCCGACAGTTTATAGATCCCTGAAGCATTCCTGGCTCATTTCAGATCAGCTTCTGGTGAACATGCTGGATAATTCCAAGCATTTTAATCAATTCCTAGCATATTCTACATTTTAGGGACAATTTCTAGATGTTTTCTATTCAATTTATACTGTATTTGTTCTTTTTGGCGACATTGGCACTACACTGCAATAAGATCATTTGAAATGTGAAGGATACTTAACAATATTTAAAGATATTTGGTAACTTCTCCGCAGTTTTGGGTATTTTCTCACGAATCTTTAGTCGACATCTGGTATCTAATGAATTAAGGACGGCAATTTGCACCCGTTATTCCGTCTCGATTAGTACATGATTTATCAAATTTTGGTGTAATTCTTATCGATTTTTCAAAAAAATCGGAGGAATTCAGGGTCGTGGCCAACAGTTTATAGATCCCTGAAGCATTCCTGGCTCATTTCAGATCAGCTTCTGGTGAACATGCTGGATAATTCCAAGCATTTTAATCAATTCCTAACACATTCTACATTTTAGGACAATTTCTAGATTTTTTCTATTCAATTTATACTGTATTTGTTCTTTTTGGCGACATTTGGCACTACACTGCAATAAGATCATTTGAAATGTGAAGGATACTTAACAATATTTAAAGATATTGGTAAACTTCTCCGCAGTTTTGGGTATTTTTCACGAATGTTTAGTCGCCTTCTGGTATCTAATGAATTAAGGACGGCAATTTTGCACCCGTTATTCCGTCTCGATTAGTAGATGATTTATCAAATTTTGGTGTAATTCTTATCGATTTTTCAAAAAAATCGGAGGAATTCAGGGTCGTGGCCGACAGTTTATAGATCCCTGAAGCATTCCTGGCTCATTTCAGATCAGCTTCTGGTGAACATGCTGGATAATTCCAAGCATTTTAATCAATTCCTAGCATATTCTACATTTTAGGGACAATTTCTAGATGTTTTCTATTCAATTTATACTGTATTTGTTCTTTTTGGCGACATTTGGCACTACACTGCAATAAGATCATTTGAAATGTGAAAGATACTTCAACAATATTTAAAGATATCTGGTAAACTTCTCCGCAGTTTTGGGTATTTTTTCACGAATGTTTAGTCGACTTCTGGTATCTAATGAATTAAGGACGGCAATTTCGCACCCGTTATTCCGTCTCGATTAGTACATGATTTATCAAATTTTGGTGTAATTCTTATCGATTTTTCAAAAAAATCGGAGGAATTCAGGGTCGTGGCCGAACAGTTTATAGATCCCTGAACCATTCCTGGCTCATTTCAGATCAGCTTCTGGTGAACATGCTGGATAATTCCAAGCATTTTAATCAATTCCTAGCATATTCTACATTTAGGGACAATTTCTAGATGTTTTCTATTCAATTTATACTGTATTTGTTCTTTTTGGCGATATTTGGCACTACACTGCAATAAGATCATTTGAAATGTGAAAGATACGTTAACAATATTTAAAGATATTTGGTAAACTACTCCGCAATTTTGGGTATTTATTCACGAATCTTTAGTCGACATTTGGTATCTAATGAATTAAGGACGGCAATTTCGCACCCGTTCTTCCGTCTCGATTAGTACATGATTTATCAAATTTTGGTGTAATTCTTATCGATTTTTCAAAAAAATCGGAGGAATTCAGGGTCGTGGCTAACAGTTTATAGATCCCTGAAGCATTCCTGGCTCATTTCAGATCAGCTTCTGGTGAACATTCTGGATAATTCCAAGTATTTTTAATCAACTCCTAGCATATTCTACATTTTAGGGACAATTTCTAGATTTTTTCTGTTCAATTTATACTGTATTTGTTCTTTTTGGCGACATTTGGCACTACACTGCAATAAGATCATTTGAAATGTGAAGGATACTTAACAATATTTAAAGATATTTGGTAAACTTCTCCGCAGTTTTGGGTATTTTTTCACGAATGTTTAGTCGCCTTCTGGTATCTAATGAATTAAGGACGGCAATTTTGCACCCGTTATTCCGTCTCGATTAGTACATGATTTAACAAATTTTGGTGACATTCTTATCGATTTTTCAAAAAAATCGGAGGTAATTCAGGGTCGTTGCCGACAGTTTATAGATCCCTGAACCATTCCCTGGCTCATTTCAGATCAGCTTCTGGTGAACATGCTGGATAATTCCAAGCATTTTAATCAATTCCTAACACATTCTACATTTTGGGACAATTTCTAGATGTTTTCTGTTCAATTTATACGGTATTTGTTCTTTTTGGCGACATTTGGCACTACACTGCAATAAATCATTTGAAATGTGAAAGATACTTCAACAATATTTAAAGATATCGAGTAATTTGCTCCGCAGTTTTGGGTATTTTTTCACGAATCTTTAGTCGCCTTCTGGTATCTAATGAATTAAGGACGGCAATTTCGCACCGTTATTCCGTCTCGATTAGTACATGATTTATCAAATTTTGGTGTAATTCTTATCGATTTTTCAAAAAAATCGGAGGAATTCAGGGTCGTGGCCAACAGTTTATAGATCCCTGAAGCCATTCCTGGCTCATTTCAGATCAGCTTCTGGTGAACATGCTGGATAATTCCAAGCATTTTTAATCAATTCCTAGCACATTCTACATTTTGGGACAATTTCTAGATTTTTTCTGTTCAATTTATACTGTATTTGTTCTTTTTGGCGACATTTGGCACTACACTGCAATAAGATCATTTGAAATGTGAAAGATACTTCAACAATATTTAAAGATATCTGGTAAACTTCTCCGCAGTTTTGGGTATTTTTTCACGAATCTTTAGTCGCCTTCTGGTATCTAATGAATTAAGGACGGCAATTTGCACCCGTTATTCCGTCTCGATTAGTACATGATTTAATCAAATTTTGGTGTAATTCTTATCGATTTTTCAAAAAAATCGGAGGAATTCAGGGTCGTGGCCAACAGTTTATAGATCCCTAAAGCATTCCTGGCTCATTTCAGATCAGCTTCTGGTGAACATGCTGGAGAATTCCAAGCATTTTTAATCAATTCCTAGTATATTCTACATTTTAGGACAATTTCTAGATTTTTTCTGTTCAATTTATACGGTATTTGTTCTTTTTGGCGACATTTGGCACTACACTGCAATAAGATCATTTGAAATGTGAAAGATACTTCAACAATATTTAAAGATATCGAGTAATTTGCTCCGCAGTTTTGGGTATTTTTTCACGAATGTTTAGTCGCCTTCTGGTATCTAATGAATTAAGCACGGCAATTTCGCACCCGTTATTCCGTCTCGATGAGTACATGATTTATCAAATTTTGGTGTAATTCTTATCGATTTTTCAAAAAAATCGGAGGAATTCAGGGTCGTGGCCAACAGTTTATAGATCCCTGAAGCATTCCTGGCTCATTTCAGATCAGCTTCTGGTGAACATGCTGGATAATTCCAAGCATTTTAATCAATTCCTAACACTATTCTACATTTTAGGGACAATTTCTAGATTTTTTCTATTCAATTTATACTGTATTTGTTCTTTTTGGCGACATTTGGCACTACACTGCAATAAGATCATTTGAAATGTGAAGGATACTTAACAATATTTAAAGATATCTGGTAAACTTCTCCGCAGTTTTGGGTATTTTTTCACGAATCTTTAGTCGACATTCTGGTATCTAAATGAATTAAGGACGGCAATTTTGCACCCGTTATTCCGTCTCGATTAGTACATGATTTATCAAATTTTGGTGTAATTCTTATCGATTTTTTAAAAAAATTGGAGGAATTCAGGGTCGTGACCAACAGTTTATAGATCCCTGAACCATTCCTGGCTCATTTCAGATCAGCTTCTGGTGAACATGCTGGATAATTCCAAGCATTTTTAGTCAATTCCTAACACATTCTACATTTTGGGACAATTTCTAGATTTTTTCTATTCAATTTATACTGTATTTGTTCTTTTTGGCGACATGTGGCACTACACTGCAATAACATCATTTGAAATGTGAAGGATACTTTAACAATATTTAAAGATATTTGGTAAACTTCTCCGCAGTTTTGGGTATTTTCTCACGAATCTTTAGTCGACATCTGGTATGTAAAGAATTAAGGACGGCATTTTTGCACCCGTTATTTCGTCTCGATTTGTAGATGATTTAACAAATTTTGGTGAAATTCTTATCGATTTTTGAAAGAAATCGGAGGAATTCAGGGTCGTGGCCGAACAGTTTATAGATCCCTGAAGCATTCCTGGCTCATTTCAGATCAGCTTCTGGTGAACATGCTGGATAATTCCAAGCATTTTAATCAATTCCTAGCATATTCTACATTTTAGGGACAATTTCTAGATTTTTTCTATTCAATTTATACTGTATTTGTTCTTTTTGGCGACATTTGGCACTACACTGCAATAAGATCATTTGAAATGTGAAGATACTTCAACAATATTTAAAGATATCTGAGTAACTTTGCTCCGCAGTTTTGGGTATTTTTTCACGAATGCTTTAGTCGCCTTCTGGTATCTAATGAATTAAGGACGGCAATTTCGCACCCGTTATTCCGCCTCGATTAGTACATGATTTATCAAATTTTGGTGACATTCTTATCGATTTTTCAAAAAAATTGGAGTAATTCAGGGTCGTTGCCGACAGTTTATAGATCCCTGAACCATTGCTGGCTCATTTCAGATCAGCTTCTGGTGAACATGCTGGATAATTCCAAGCATTTTTAGTCAATTCCTAACACATTCTACATTTTGGGACAAATTCTAGATTTTTTCTATTCAATTTATACTGTATTTGTTTGGATAAGCGACATTTGGCACTACACTACAATAAGATCATTTGAAATGTGAAGGATACTTTAACAATATTTAAAGATATCGAGTAATTTGCTCCGCAGTTTTGGGTATTTTTTCACGAATGTTTAGTCGCCTTCTGGTATCTAATGAATTAAGGACGGCAATTTCGCACCCGTTATTCCGCCTCGATTAGTACATGATTTATCAAATTTTGGTGACATTCTTATCGATTTTTCAAAAAAATTGGAGTAATTCAGGGTCGTTGCCGACAGTTTATAGATCCCTGAACCATTGCTGGCTCATTTCAGATCAGCTTCTGGTGAACATGCTGGATAATTCCAAGCATTTTTAGTCAATTCCTAACACATTCTACATTTTGGGACAATTTCTAGATTTTTTCTATTCAATTTATACTGTATTTGTTCTTTTTGGCGACATTTGGCACTACACTGCAATAAGATTATTTGAAATGTGAAAGATACTTCAACAATGTTTAAAGATATCTGGTAAACTTCTCCGCAGTTTTGGGTATTTTTTCACGAATCTTTAGTCGACATTCTGGTATCTAATGAATTAAGGACGGCAATTTCGCACCCGTTATTCCGTCTCGATTAGTACATGATTTATCAAATTTTGGTGTAATTCTTATCGATTTTTCAAAAAAATCGGAGGAATTCAGGGTCGTGGCCAACAGTTTATAGATCCCTGAAGCATTCCTGGCTCATTTCAGATCAGCTTCTGGTGAACATGCTGGATAATTCCAAGCATTTTAATCAATTCCTAACACATTCTACATTTTAGGGACAATTTCTAGATTTTTTCTGTTCAATTTATACTGTATTTGTTCTTTTTGGCGACATTTGGCACTACACTGCAATAAGATCATTTGAAATGTGAAGGATACTTAACAATATTTAAAGATATTTGGTAAACTTCTCCGCAGTTTTGGGTATTTTTCACGAATCTTTAGTCGCCTTCTGGTATCTAAAGAATTAAGGACGGCAATTTTGCACTCGATATTCCGTCTCGATTAGTACATGATTTAACAAATTTTGGTGTAATTCTTATCGATTTTTCAAAAAAATCGGAGGAATTCAGGGTCGTGGCCAACAGTTTATAGATCCCTGAAGCATTCCTGGCTCATTTCAGATCAGCTTCTGGTGAACATGCTGGATAATTCCAAGCATTTTAAATCAATTCCTAACACATTCTACATTTTAGGACAATTTCTAGATTTTTTCTGTTCAATTTATACGGTATTTGTTCTTTTTGGCGACATTTGGCACTACACTGCAATAAGATCATTTGAAATGTGAAAGATACTTCAACAATATTTAAAGATATCGAGTAATTTGCTCCGCAGTTTTGGGTATTTTTTCACGAATGTTTAGTCGCCTTCTGGTATCTAATGAATTAAGGACGGCAATTTTCGCACCCGTTATTCCGTCTCGATTAGTACATGATTTATCAAATTTTGGTGTAATTCTTATCGATTTTTCAAAAAAATCGGAGGAATTCAGGGTCGTGGCCAACAGTTTATAGATCCCTGAAGCATTCCTGGCTCATTTCAGATCAGCTTCTGGTGAACATGCTGGATAATTCCAAGCATTTTAAATCAATTCCTAGCATATTCTACATTTAGGGACAATTTCTAGATTTTTTCTGTTCAATTTATACTGTATTTGTTCTTTTTGGCGACATTTGGCACTACACTGCAATAAGATCATTTGAAATGTGAAGGATACTTAACAATATTTAAAGATATTGGTAAACTTGCTCCGCAGTTTTGGGTATTTTTCACGAATCTTTAGTCGACCTTCTGGTATCTAATGAATTAAGGACGGCAATTTCGCACCCGTTATTCCGTCTCGATTAGTACATGATTTATCAAATTTTGGTGTAATTCTTATCGATTTTTCAAAAAAATCGGAGGAATTCAGGGTCGTGGCCAACAGTTTATAGATCCCTGAAGCATTCCTGGCTCATTTCAGATCAGCTTCTGGTGAACATGCTGGATAATTCCAAGCATTTTAATCAATTCCTAACACATTCTACATTTTAGGGACAATTTCTAGATTTTTTCTGTTCAATTTATACTGTATTTGTTCTTTTTGGCGACATTTGGCACTACACTGCAATAAGATCATTTGAAATGTGAAGGATACTTAACAATATTTAAAGATATTGGTAAACTTCTCCGCAGTTTTGGGTATTTTTCACGAATCTTTAGTCGACATTCTGGTATCTAATGAATTAAGGACGGCAATTTCGCACCCGTTATTCCGTCTCGATTAGTACATGATTTATCAAATTTTGGTGTAATTCTTATCGATTTTTCAAAAAAATCGGAGGAATTCAGGGTCGTGGCCAACAGTTTATAGATCCCTGAAGCATTCCTGGCTCATTTCAGATCAGCTTCTGGTGAACATGCTGGATAATTCCAAGCATTTTAAATCAATTCCTAGCATATTCTACATTTAGGGACAATTTCTAGATGTTTTCTATTCAATTTATACTGTATTTGTTCTTTTTGGCGATATTTGGCACTACACTGCAATAAGATCATTTGAAATGTGAAAGATACGTTAACAATATTTAAAGATATTTGGTAAACTACTCCGCAATTTTGGGTATTTATTCACGAATCTTTAGTCGACATTTGGTATCTAATGAATTAAGGACGGCAATTTCGCACCCGTTCTTCCGTCTCGATTAGTACATGATTTATCAAATTTTGGTGTAATTCTTATCGATTTTTCAAAAAAATTGGAGTATTTCAGGGACGTTGCCGACAGTTTATAGATCCCTGAACCATTCCTGGCTCATTTTAGATCAGCTTCTAGTGAACATGCTGGATAATTCCAAGCATTTTTAATCAATTCCTAGCAAATTCTACATTTTAGGGACAATTTCTAGATTTTTTCTGTTCAATTTATACTGTATTTGTTCTTTTTGGCGACATTTGGCACTACACTGCAATAAGATCATTTGAAATGTGAAGGATACTTAACAATATTTAAAGATATCTGGTAACTTCTCCGCAGTTTTGGGTATTTTTTCACGAATGCTTTAGTCGCCTTCTGGTATCTAATGAATTAAGGACGGCAATTTCGCACCCGTTATTCCGTCTCGATTAGTACATGATTTATCAAATTTTGGTGTACATTCTTATCGATTTTTCAAAAAAATCGGAGGAATTCAGGGTCGTTGCCGACAGTTTATAGATCCCTGAACCATTCCTGGCTCATTTCAGATCAGCTTCTGGTGAACATGCTGGATAATTCCAAGCATTTTTAATCAATTCCTAACACATTCTACATTTTAGGGACAATTTCTAGATTTTTTCTGTTCAATTTATACTGTATTTGTTCTTTTTGGCGACATTTGGCACTACACTGCAATAAGATCATTTGAAATGTGAAGGATACTTTAACAATATTTAAAGATATTGGTAAACTTCTCCGCAGTTTTGGGTATTTTCTCACGAATCTTTAGTCGACATCTGGTATCTAAAGAATTAAGGACGGCAATTTTGCACCCGTTATTCCGTCTCGATTAGTACATGATTTATCAAATTTTGGTGTAATTCTTATCGATGTTTTAAAAAAATTGGAGGAATTCAGGGTCGTGACCAACAGTTTATAGATCCCTGAACCATTCCTGGCTCATGTCAGATCAGCTTCTGGTGAACATGCTGGATAATTCCAAGCATTTTAAATCAATTCCTAGCATATTCTACATTTTGGGACAATTTCTAGATTTTTTCTGTTCAATTTATACTGTATTTGTTCTTTTTGGCGACAGTTGGCACTACACTGCGATAAGATCATTTGAAATGTGAAAGATACTTCAAAAATGTTTAAAGATATCTTGTAAACTTCTCCGCAGTTTTGGGTATTTTTTCACGAATCTTTAGTCGACTTCTGGTATCTAATGAATTAAGGACGGCAATTTCGCACCCGTTATTCCGTCTCGATTAGTACATGATTTATCAAATTTTGGTGTAATTCTTATCGATTTTTCAAAAAAATCGGAGGAATTCAGGGTCGTGGCTAACAGTTTATAGATCCCTAAAGCATTTCTGGCTCATTTCAGATCAGCTTCTGGTGAACATGCTGGAGAATTCCAAGCATTTTTAATCAATTCCTAGTATATTCTACATTTTAGGACAATTTCTAGATTTTTTCTGTTCAATTTATACGGTATTTGTTCTTTTTGGCGACATTTGGCACTACACTGCAATAAGATCATTTGAAATGTGAAAGATACTTCAACAATATTTAAAGATATCGAGTAATTTGCTCCGCAGTTTTGGGTATTTTTTCACGAATGTTTAGTCGCCTTCTGGTATCTAATGAATTAAGGACGGCAATTTCGCACCCGTTATTCCGTCTCGATTAGTACATGATTTATCAAATTTTGGTGTAATTCTTATCGATTTTTCAAAAAAATCGGAGGAATTCAGGGTCGTGGCCAACAGTTTATAGATCCCTGAAGCATTCCTGGCTCATTTCAGATCAGCTTCTGGTGAACATGCTGGATAATTCCAAGCATTTTAAATCAATTCCTAGCATATTCTACATTTTGGGACAATTTCTAGATTTTTTCTATTCAATTTATACTGTATTTGTTCTTTTTGGCGACATTTGGCACTACACTGCAATAAGATCATTTGAAATGTGAAGATACTTCAACAATATTTAAAGATATCGAGTAATTTGCTCCGCAATTTTGGGTATTTTTTCACGAATCTTTAGTCGACTTCTGGTTTCTAATGAATTAAAGACGGCAATTTCTTACCCGTTATTCCGCCTCGATTAGTACATGATTTATCAAATTTTGGTGACATTCTTATCGATTTTTCAAAAAAATCGGAGTAATTCAGGGTCGTTGCCGACAGTTTATAGATCCCTGAACCATTGCTGCCTCATTTCAGATCAGCTTCTGGTGAACATGCTGGAGAATTCCGAACATTTTTAATCAATTCCTAACACATTCTACATTTTAGGACAATTTCTAGATGTTTTCTGTTCAATTTATACGGTATTTGTTCTTTTTGCCGAAATCTGGCACTACACTGCAATAAGATCATTTGAAATGTGAAAGATACTTCAACAATATTTAAAGATATCGAATAATTTGCTCCGCAGTTTTGGGTATTTTTTCACGAATGTTTAGTCGCCTTCTGGTATCTAAAGAATTAAAGACGGCAATTTTGCACCCGTTATTCCGCCTCGATTAGTAGATGATTTATCAAATGTTGGTGTAATTCTTATCGATATTTCAAAAAAATCGGAGGAATTCAGGGTCGTTGCCGAACAGTTTATAGATCCCTGAAGCATTCCTGGCTCATTTCAGATCAGCTTCTGGTGAACATGCTGGATAATTCCAAGCATTTTAAATCAATTCTTAGCTTATTCTATATTTTGGGACAATTTCTAGATTTTTTCTATTCAATTTATACTGTATTTGTTCTTTTTGGCGACATTTGGCACTACACTGCAATAAGATCATTTGAAATGTGAAAGATACTTCAACAATATTTAAAGATATCGAGTAATTTGCTCCGCAGTTCTGGGTATTTTTTCACGAATCTTTAGTCGACATCTGGTATCTAATGAATTAAGGACGGCAATTTCGCACCCGTTATTCCGTCTCGATTAGTAGATGATTTAACAAATTTTGATGACATTCTTATCGATTTTTGAAAAAAATCGGGGTAATTCAGGGTCGTTGCCGACAGTTTATAGATCCCTGAACCATTGCTGCCTCATTTCAGATCAGCTTCTGGTGAACATGCTGGAGAATTCCGAACATTTTTAATCAATTCCTAACACATTCTACATTTTAGGACAATTTCTAGATGTTTTCTGTTCAATTTATACGGTATTTGTTCTTTTTGGCGACATTTGGGACTACACTGCAATAAGATCATTTGAAATGTGAAAGATACTTCAACAATATTTAAAGATATCGAATAATTTGCTCCGCAGTTTTGGGTATTTTTTCACGAATGTTTAGTCGCCTTCTGGTATCTAAAGAATTAAGGACGGCAATTTTGCACCCGTTATTCCGCCTCGATTAGTAGATGATTTATCAAATGTTGGTGTAATTCTTATCGATATTTCAAAAAAATTGGAGTAATTCAGGGTCGTTGCCGACAGTTTATAGATCCCTGAACCATTCCTGGCTCATTTCAGATCAGCATCTGGTGAACATGCTGGATAATTCCAAGCATTTTAAATCAATTCCTAGTATATTCTACATTTTAGGACAATTTCTAGATTTTTTCTGTTCAATTTATACGGTATTTGTTCTTTTTGGCGACATTTGGCACTACACTGCAATAAGATCATTTGAAATGTGAAAGATACTTCAACAATATTTAAAGATATCGAGTAATTTGCTCCGCAGTTTTGGGTATTTTTTCACGAATGCTTTAGTCGACTTCTGGTATCTAATGAATTAAGGACGGCAATTTCTTCACCGTTATTCCGTCTCGATTAGTAGATGATTTATACAAATTTTGGTGTAATTCTTATCGATTTTTCAAAAAAATCGGAGGAATTCAGGGTCGTGGCCGAACAGTTTATAGATCCCTGAAGCATTCCTGGCTCATTTCAGATCAGCTTCTGGTGAACATGCTGGATAATTCCAAGCATTTTAAATCAATTCCTAGCATATTCTACATTTTGGGACAATTTCTAGATTTTTTCTATTCAATTTATACTGTATTTGTTCTTTTTGGCGACATTTGGCACTACACTGCAATAAGATCATTTGAAATGTGAAAGATACTTCAACAATAGTTTAAAGATATCTGGTAAACTTCTCCGCAGTTTGGGTATTTTTTCACGAATATTTAGTCGCATTCTGGTATCTAATGAATTAAGGACGGCAATTTCGCACCCGTTATTCCGTCTCGATTAGTACATGATTTATCAAATTTTGGTGACATTCTTATCGATTTTAAAAAAAATCAGAGGAATTCAGGGTCGTTACCGACAGTTTATAGATCCCTGAACCATTGCTGCCTCATTTCAGATCAGCTTCTGGTGAACATTCTGGATAATTCCAAGTATTTTTAATCAACTCCTAGCATATTCTACATTTTGGGACAATTTCTAGATGTTTTCTATTTAATTTATACTGTATTTGTTCTTTTTGGCGACATTTGGCACTACACTGCAATAAGATTATTTGAAATGTGAAAGATACTTCAACAATGTTTAAAGATATCTGGTAAACTTCTCCGTAGTTCTGGGTATTTTTTCACGAATCTTTAGTCGACATCTGGTATCTAATGAATTAAGGACGGCAATTTCGCACCCGTTATTCCGTCTCGATTAGTACATGATTTATCAAATTTTGGTGTTATTCTTATCGATTTTTTAAAAAAATTGGAGGAATTCAGGGTCGTGACCAACAGTTTATAGATCCCTGAACCATTCCTGGCTCATTTCAGATCAGCTTCTGGTGAACATGCTGGATAATTCCAAGCATTTTTAGTCAATTCCTAACACATTCTACATTTTGGGACAATTTCTAGATTTTTTCTATTCAATTTATACTGTATTTGTTCTTTTTGGCGTCATGTGGCACTACACTGCAATAACATCATTTGAAATGTGAAGGATACTTCAACAATATTTAAAGATATCGAGTAATTTGCTCCGCAATTTTGGGTATTTTTTCACGAATCTTTAGTCGACTTCTGGTATCTAATGTATTAAGGACGGCAATTTCGCACCCGTTATTCCGCCTCGATTAGTAGATGATTTAACAAATTTTGGTGACATTCTTATCGATTTGTCAAAAAAATTGGAGTATTTCAGGGTCGTGGCCGACAGTTTATAGATCCCTGAACCATTCCTGGCTCATTTCAGATCAGCTTCTGGTGAACATGCTGGATAATTCCAAGCATTTTTAATCAATTCCTAGCAAATTCTACATTTTGGGACAATTTCTAGATATTATCTGTTCAATTTATACTGTATTTGTTCTTTTTGGCGACAGTTGGCACTACACTGCAATAAGATCATTTGAAATGTGAAAGATACCTTAACAATATTTAAAGATATCTGGTAAACTTGCTCCGCAGTTTTGGGTATTTTTTCACGAATGTTTAGTCGCCTTCTGGTATCTATGAATTAAGGACGGCAATTTCGCACCCGTTATTCCGTCTCGATTAGTAGATGATTTAACAAATTTTGGTGTAATTCTTATCGATTTTTCAAAAAAATCGGAGGAATTCAGGGTCGTGGCCAACAGTTTATAGATCCCTGAAGCATTCCTGGCTCATTTCAGATCAGCTTCTGGTGAACATGCTGGATAATTCCAAGCATTTTAATCAATTCCTAGCATATTCTACATTTTGGGACAATTTCTAGATTTTTTCTATTCAATTTATACTGTATTTGTTCTTTTTGGCGACATTTGGCACTACACTGCAATAAGATCATTTGAAATGTGAAAGATACTTCAACAATATTTAAAGATATTTGGTAAACTTCTCCGCAGTTTTGGGTATTTTCTCACGAATCTTTAGTCGACATCTGGTATCTAATGAATTAAGGACGGCAATTTCGCACCCGTTATTCCGTCACGTTGATAGATAATTTTACAAATTTTCGTGGCATTCTTATCGATTTTTCAAAAAAATTGGAGGAATTCAGGGTCGTTGCCGACAGTTTATAGATCCCTGAACAATTCCTAGCTCATTTCAGATCAGCTTCTGGTAAACATGCTGGATAATTCCAAGCATTTTTAATCAAGTCCTAGCATATTCTACAGTTTGGGACAATTTCTAGATATTTTCTGTTCAATTTATACTGTATTTGTTCTTTTTGGCGACATTTGGCAATAAATTGCAATACGATCATTTAAAAAGTGAAAGATACTTCAAAAATGTTTAAAGATATCTTGTAAACTTCTCCGCAGTTTTGGGTATTTTTTCATGAGTGCTTAGTCGTCTTCTGGTATCTAATGAATTAAGGACGGCAATTTCGCACCCGTTCTGCCGTCTCCATTAGTACATGATTTAACAAATTTTAGTGACATTCTTATAGATTTTTCAAAAAAATCAGAGGAATTCAGGGTCGTTACCGACAGTTTATAGATCCCTGAACCATTCCTAACTCATTTTAGATCAGCTTCTGGTGAACATGCTGGATAATTCCAAGTATTTTTAATCAGCTCCTAGCATATTCTGCATTTTGGGACAATTTCTAGATGTTTTCTATTTAATTTATACTGTATTTGTTCTTTTTGGCGACATTTGGCACTACACTGCAATAAAATCATTCGAAATGTGAAGGATACTTTAACAATATTTAAAGATATTTGGTAAACTTCTCCGCAGTTTTGGGTATTTTCTCACGAATCTTTAGTCGACATCTGGTATCTAAAGAATTAAGGACGGCAATTTTGCACCCGTTATTCCGTCTCGATTAGTACATGATTTATCAAATTTTGGTGTAATTCTTATCGATTTTTCAAAAAAATCGGAGGAATTCAGGGTCGTGGCTAACAGTTTATAGATCCCTGAAGCATTCCTGGCTCATTTCAGATCAGCTTCTGGTGAACATGCTGGATAATTCCAAGCATTTTTAAGTCAATTCCTAACACATTCTACATTTTGGGACAATTTCTAGATTTCTTCTATTCAATTTATACTGTATTTGTTCTTTTTGGCGACATGTGGCACTACACTGCAATAACATCATTTGAAATGTGAAGGATACTTTAACAATATTTAAAGATATTTGGTAAACTTCTCCGCAGTTTTGGGTATTTTCTCACGAATCTTTAGTCGACATCTGGTATCTAAAGAATTAAGGACGACAATTTTGCACCCGTTATTCCGTCTCGATTAGTACATGATTTGTCAAATTTTGGTGTTATTCTTATCGATGTTTTAAAAAAATTGGAGGAATTCAGGGTCGTGACCAACAGTTTATAGATCCCTGAACCATTCCTGGCTCATGTCAGATCAGCTTCTGGTGAACATGCTGGATAATTCCAAGCATCTTTAGTCAATTCCTAACACATTCTACATTTTGGGACAATTTCTAGATTTTTTCTATTCAATTTATACTGTATTTGTTCTTTTTGGCGACATGTGGCACTACATTGCAATAACATCATTTGAAATGTGAAGGATACTTTAACAATATTTAAAGATATTTGGTAAACTTCTCCGCAGTTTTGGGTATTTTCTCACGAATCTCTAGTCGACATCTGGTATCTAAAGAATTAAGGACGGCAATTTTGCACCCGTTATTTCGTCTCGATTTGTAGATGATTTAGCAAATTTTGGTGACATTCTTATCGATTTTTGAAAGAAATCGGAGGAATTCAGGGTCTTTGCCGACATTCTATAGATCCCTGAACCATCCCTGGCTGATTTCAGATCAGCTTCTGATGAACATCCTGGATGATTCCAAACACTTTTAATCAATTCCTAGCAAAGTCTACAATTTGGGACAAATTCTAGATGTTTTCTATTCAATTTAGACTGTATTTGTTTGGATAAGCGACATTTGGCAACTACACTACAATAAGATCATTTGAAATGTGAAGGATACCTTAACAATATTTAAAGATATTTGGTAAACTTCTCCGCAATTTTGGGTATTTTTTCACGAATCTTTAGTCGACATCTGGTATCTAATGAATTAAGGACGGCAATTTCGCACCCGTTATTCCGTCTCGATTAGTACATGATTTATCAAATTTTGGTGTAATTCTTATCGATTTTTCAAAAAAATCGGGGTAATTCAGGGTCGTTGCCGACAGTTTATAGATCCCTGAACCATTCCTGGCTCACTTCAGATCAGCATCTGGTGAACATGCTGGATAATTCCAAGCATTTTAATGAATTCCTAGCATATTCTACAATTTGGGACAAATTCTAGATGTTTTCTATTCAATTTAGACTGTATTTCTTTGGATAAGCGACATTTGGCAACTACACTACAATAAGATCATTTGAAATGTGAAGGATACCTTAACAATATTTAAAGATATTTGGTAAACTTCTCCGCAATTTTGGGTATTTTTTCACGAATCTTTAGTCGACATCTGGTATCTAATGAATTAAGGACGGCAATTTCGCACCCCTTATTCCGTCTCGATTAGTACATGATGTATCAAATTTTGGTGTAATTCTTATCGATTTTTCAAAAAAATCGGAGGAATTCAGGGTCGTGGCTAACAGTTTATAGATCCCTAAAGCATTCCTGGCTCTTTTTCAGATCAGCTTCTGGTGAACATGCTGGAGAATTCCAAGCATTTTTAATCAATTCCTAGTATATTCTACATTTTAGGACAATTTCTAGATTTTTTCTGTTCAATTTATACTGTATTTGTTCTTTTTGGCGACATTTGGCACTACACTGCAATAAAATCATTCGAAATGTGAAGGATACTTTAACAATATTTAAAGATATTTGGTAAACTTCTCCGCAGTTTTGGGTATTTTTTCACGAATGTTTAGTCGCCTTCTGGTATCTAAAGAATTAAGGACGGCAATTTTGCACCCGTTATTTCGTCTCGATTAGTAGATGATTTAACAAATTTTGATGACATTCTTATCGATTTTTGAAAAAAATCGGGGTAATTCAGGGTCGTTGCCGACATTCTATAGATCCCTGAACCATCCCTGGCTCATTTCAGATCAGCTTCTGATGAACATCCTGGATAATTCCAAGCACTTTTAATCAATTCCTAGCATATTCTACAATTTTGGGACAAATTCTAGATGTTTTCTATTCAATTTAGACTGTATTTTTTTGGATAAGCGACATTTGGCACTACACTACAATAAAATCATTTGAAATGTGAAAGATACTTCAACAATATTTAAAGATATCGAGTAATTTGCTCCGCCGTTTTGGGTCTTTTTTCACGAATCTTTAGTCGACTTCTGGTATCTAATGTATTAAGGACGGCAATTTCGCACCCGTTATTCCGCCTCGATTAGTAGATGATTTATCAAATGTTGGTGTAATTCTTATCGATATTTCAAAAAAATTGGAGTAATTCAGGGTCGTTGCCGACAGTTTATAGATCCCTGAACCATTCCTGGCTCATTTCAGATCAGCATCTGGTGAACATGCTGGATAATTCCAAGCATTTTAAATCAATTCTTAGCTTATTCTATATTTTGGGACAATTTCTAGATTTTTTCTATTCAATTTATACTGTATTTGTTCTTTTTGGCGACATTTGGCACTACACTGCAATAAGATTATTTGAAATGCGAAAGATACTTCAACAATGTTTAAAGATATCTGGTAAACTTCTCCGTAGTTCTGGGTATTTTTTCACGAATATTTAGTCATTTTCTGGTATCTATGAATTAAGGACGGCAATTTCGCACCCGTTATTCCGTCTCGATTTGTACATAATTTAACAAATTTTGGTGACATTCTTATCGATTTTCAAAAAAATCGGAGGAATTCAGGGTCGTGGCTAACAGTTTATAGATCCCTAAAGCATTCCTGGCTCATTTCAGATCAGCTTCTGGTGAACATGCTGGAGAATTCCAAGCATTTTTAATCAATTCCTAGTATATTCTACATTTTAGGACAATTTCTAGATTTTTTCTGTTCAATTTATACGGTATTTGTTCTTTTTGGCGACATTTGGCACTACACTGCAATAAGATCATTTGAAATGTGAAAGATACTTCAACAATATTTAAAGATATCGAGTAATTTGCTCCGCAGTTTTGGGTATTTTTTCACGAATGTTTAGTCGCCTTCTGGTATCTAATGAATTAAGCACGGCAATTTCGCACCCGTTATTCCGCCTCGATTAGTACAAAATTTAACAAAATTTGGTGACATTCTTATCGATTTTTCAAAAAAATTGGAGTAATTCAGGGTCGTTGCCGACAGTTTATAGATCCCTGAACCATTGCTGGCTCATTTCAGATCAGCATCTAGTGAACATGCTGGATAATTCCAAGCATTTTAAATCAATTCCTGGCTTATTCTATATTTTGGGACAATTTCTAGATTTTTTCTATGCAATTTATACTGTATTTGTTCTTTTTGGCGACATTTGGCACTACACTGCAATAAGATACTTCAACAATATTTAAAAATATCAAGTAATTTGCTCCGCAATTTTGGGTATTTTTTCACGAATCTTTAGTCGACTTCTGGTTTCTAATGAATTAAAGACGGCAATTTCTTACCCGTTATTCCGCCTCGATTAGTACATGATTTATGAAATTTTGGTGTAATTCTTATCGGTTTTTCAAAAAAATTGGAGTCATTCAGGGTCGTTGCCGACAGTTTATAGATCCCTGAACCATTGCTGCCTCATTTCAGATCAGCTTCTGGTGAACATGCTGGAGAATTCCGAACATTTTTAATCAATTCCTAACACATTCTACATTTTAGGACAATTTCTAGATGTTTTCTGTTCAATTTATACGGTATTTGTTCTTTTTGCCGAAATCTGGCACTACACTGCAATAAGATCATTTGAAATGTGAAAGATACTTCAACAATATTTAATGATATCGTATAATTTGCTCCGCAGTTTTGGGTATTTTTTCACGAATGTTTAGTCGCCTTCTGGTATCTAATGTATTAAGGACGGCAATTTCGCACCCGTTATTCCGCCTCGATTAGTAGATGATTTATCAAATTTTGGTGTAATTCTTATCGGTTTTTCAAAAAAATTGGAGTCATTCAGGGTCGTTGCCGACAGTTTATAGATCCCTGAACCATTGCTGCCTCATTTCAGATCAGCTTCTGGTGAACATGCTGGAGAATTCCGAACATTTTTAATCAATTCCTAACACATTCTACATTTTAGGACAATTTCTAGATGTTTTCTGTTCAATTTATACGGTATTTGTTCTTTTTGCCGAAATCTGGCACTACACTGCAATAAGATCATTTGAAATGTGAAAGATACTTCAACAATATTTAAAGATATCGAATAATTTGCTCCGCAGTTTTGGGTATTTTTTCAGGAATGTTTAGTCGCCTTCTGGTATCTAAAGAATTAAGGACGGCAATTTTGCACCCGTTATTTCGTCTCGATTAGTAGATGATTTAACAAATTTTGGTGTAATTCTTATCGATTTTTCAAAAAAATTGGAGTAATTCAGGGTCGTGGCCAACAGTTTATAGATCCCTGAACCATTCCTGGCTCACTTCAGATCAGCATCTGGTGAACATGCTGGATAATTCCAAGCATTTTAATGAATTCCTAGCATATTCTACAATTTGGGACAAATTCTAGATGTTTTCTATTCAATTTAGACTGTATTTGTTTGGATAAGCGACATTTGGCAACTACACTACAATAAGATCATTTGAAATGTGAAGGATACCTTAACAATATTTAAAGATATTTGGTAAACTTCTCCGCAATTTTGGGTATTTTTTCACGAATCTTTAGTCGACATCTGGTATCTAATGAATTAAGGACGGCAATTTCGCACCCGTTATTCCGTCTCGATTAGTACATGATGTATCAAATTTTGGTGTAATTCTTATCGATTTTTCAAAAAAATCGGAGGAATTCAGGGTCGTGGCTAACAGTTTATAGATCCCTAAAGCATTCCTGGCTCTTTTTCAGATCAGCTTCTGGTGAACATGCTGGAGAATTCCAAGCATTTTTAATCAATTCCTAGTATATTCTACATTTTAGGACAATTTCTAGATTTTTTCTGTTCAATTTATACTGTATTTGTTCTTTTTGGCGACATTTGGCACTACACTGCAATAAAATCATTCGAAATGTGAAGGATACTTTAACAATATTTAAAGATATTTGGTAAACTTCTCCGCAGTTTTGGGTATTTTTTCACGAATGTTTAGTCGCCTTCTGGTATCTAAAGAATTAAGGACGGCAATTTTGCACCCGTTATTTCGTCTCGATTAGTAGATGATTTAACAAATTTTGATGACATTCTTATCGATTTTTGAAAAAAATCGGGGTAATTCAGGGTCGTTGCCGACATTCTATAGATCCCTGAACCATCCCTGGCTCATTTCAGATCAGCTTCTGATGAACATCCTGGATAATTCCAAACACTTTTAATCAATTCCTAGCATATTCTACAATTTGGGACAAATTCTAGATGTTTTCTATTCAATTTAGACTGTATTTTTTTGGATAAGCGACATTTGGCACTACACTACAATAAAATCATTTGAAATGTGAAAGATACTTCAACAATATTTAAAGATATCGAGTAATTTGCTCCGCCGTTTTGGGTATTTTTTCACGAATATTTAGTCGTTTTCTGGTATCTATGAATTAAGGACGGCAATTTCGCACCCGTTATTCCGTCTCGATTTGTACATAATTTAACAAATTTTGGTGACATTCTTATCGATTTTCAAAAAAATCGGAGGAATTCAGGGTCGTGGCTAACAGTTTATAGATCCCTAAAGCATTCCTGGCTCATTTCAGATCAGCTTCTGGTGAACATGCTGGAGAAGTTCAGAGG
>JACCIE010000334.1:0-23049 GCA_018906755.1 Sycophaga agraensis | reverse complement strand
TACTATTACTTGGGTGAAGACAGCGTTACCCAGGTTAAGAATTTGTTGGAAAGGTAAGGGGATAAGCACAGGCAGAAGAATCTGCCACTAGAGCAATTTATCAGACATCGACTTGGATGGACAGATTGAATAATACAATAAATGATTCAATAATGAATTTAAAGAATGGCATGAAGGATAGGTTAAATCGTGAGAACAACGAGAACCAGACGGTTGAGAAGGAATTAACAACTGGTACTGGTTGTCGTTTATCGTCAAATGTAGGTTTAGATGTTGATAATAGGTTAATTGGTAGGGTACCTTTAAGTCGAGATACGAGTTTAATTAATGATAATGGGTTAGGTCGAGATGTACAATCAAGTATCTTATCGAGTCAGAGTGCGGGTGAAAATCTGTTGGAAACAGCTAGTAGTTTAGAAACCCAAACACATTATTTAAAAGGTATTTTAAAGAAGCATATGCCATATGTACATTCCCCACCTCATTCTTCTGATTTGAGTGTCGTTGAGGATACGGGTTCATTAGTTGGTCAGTCCATGGCCAGTAAAGTGGCATGTAATGACCTGGGGGGAGGTGGAACTATCGTAGATAGTTTAGATCCGCTCCCAGGAGTAAGCCAAATAGATTTTGAAGAATGTGTGGAGGAAATATGTATGGAGAATAGGAAGTATATGCGAGTAAATCTAGCTGGAATTGAATATAAAGCCTTGTTTGACCCTAGGTCTATGATCTCTGTAGTAGGTCCGAGGGTTTATACTAGGTTTGTTGATCGATTAGAACCAACATGTGTGACGGTAAAGGGGTGTCACCGGGAACTGCACTAAAGTGATAGGTATCTTGAAGGTAAATTTAGATGTTGATGGGATTAATAAAGTACTGAAGTTTCGGGCTGTTAATTTCAAAAATCATGATTTGTTGTTAGGGATGGATTTTTGTTTAAAATGGTATATCGAGTTTAAAGCTGTAGAAAATCTTTGGAGGGTTCGAGATAATGAATGGCATAGGTTTATTGATGATAGTTCTAAAGAAGATATGGTGTTAATAGCTGAATGCGCAGGGATCTCAGTGTTAGAAGGAGATCAGAAAACAGCGTTGGATAGAGTAGTTAAAAAGGGATTGGAGAATCAACCCAAGGAGTTCGGATTGACTAAATTAGTGGAACACCGAATCGAGGTTGAAGGAAATGAGCCGGTTAGACATAGACCTCGTAGAATGTCACCGAAAATGTGGGAGGTCACGCAAGAAGAGGTCAAAAGGATGTATCGAGATAAAATAATAATTGAGTCTGTTAGTAATTGGAATAGCGCCCCGGTAATTGTGAAGAAACCTGATGGAAGCTATCGGTTTTGCATTGATTTCCGAGACCTAAATAAAAGGACTAAACGGGATGCTTATCCTCTTCCCAGCATTGACTCTATTTTAGATAAATTACGGAAGGCTAGATACATCTCAAAAATTGATTTGAAGCAAGCGTATTTCCAGGTGGCTATGGAACCCTCGAGTCGAAAATATACGGCGTTTGCGGTGCCAGGATCTGGGTTATTTGAGTTCACGAGAATGCCATTCGGTTTGACAAATGCGCCAATGACCTTTCAGCGATTAATAGATGGATTGTTTGGGCCGGAATTCCAACCATTTATCTTTGGATATTTGGATGATATAATTATTGCCACCGACAGTTTCGAGGATCATTTGAAATGGATTGAGTTCGTGTTGAAAAGAGTGTGTGAGGCAGGGTTGCAGGTTAATCGAGAGAAGTGTGAGTTTGGCTGTAGCCAGGTGCGTTATTTAGGGTATTTATTAGATAGTGAAGGGTTACGTCCTGACCCAGAGAGAATACAGCCAGTACTCGATTATCCGGCGCCCCATACCAAGAAGCAATTGAGGAGATTTCTTGGAATGGTTGGTTGGTACGCTAGGTTCATAGACCAGGATTCCGACATAAAATTGCCTTTATTGAAGCTGTTAAAGAATAAACAAGAATGGATTTGGGGACCCGAACAACAGGAGGCATTTGAAAAGTTAAAGATTGTTCTAACTCAGGCACCGGTTCTAGCTAGGCCAGATTTTTCCAGAACGTTTACAGTCCAATGCGATGCTAGTAGTTATGCTATAGGAGCCGTTTTGTCACAAGAATTCGAAGACGGAGAACATCCAATCGTGTATGTAAGCCGGGTTTTAACGAGATCAGAAAGGAATTACTCTACCACTGAAAAGGAATATTTGGCGGTATTATGGGCGATTAAGAAAATGCGGCCCTATTTAGAGGGGTATTCTTTTCGGGTCATCACGGATCATAGTGCTCTTCGGTGGTTGCAGAACCTTCAAGACCCTACAGGAAGACTTGCTCGTTGGGCCTTAGAAATGCAATAATGGGATTTTGTGATACTCCACCGTAAGGGTGCTATGCATCATGTACCGGACGCGTTATCGAGGGGTTTCGAGTTCGAAGAAGAGATATCCGCTTTGGAAGAGTCGCAAGATGAATGGTATTTAAATAGGATGGAGCAAGTTTTGTCATCGCCAAAGGTTTTTAAGAATTGGAAGGTGGAAAATGGCAGGTTATATTGTTACCGGACAGATCCGTTATTAGATCCTATATTGTTTCCAGAAGAGAGATGGAGATTAGTTATTCCTCTCGAGACAAGAGATAGGGTTATGACGGATGCACATACGGATATCTCGGCAGGTCATCTAGGAATAGAGAAGACCTATGACCGGATTGCTCGAGAATATTACTGGCCTGGTTTATGGTATGATGTCAGCCGGTTCGTTACTTCGTGTCCAGATTGTCAGAGATATAAAGTAATGCAGTCTGCTCCGCAAGGTTTGATGGGTCAACGAGTAATAGAGCAGCCTTGGACGGTAGTGGCTTCGGATTTAATGGAGTTTCCACAGAGCAAGGGACAATGTAAATATATGGTTGTATTCCAGGATCTATTCTCTCGTTGGGTAGAAATGAAGCCTTTGAGATCAGCGGATGGAAAGAGCGTAGCGGCAGCACTAGAAGAACTGGTAATTTTTAGATGGGGAACTCCTGATTATTTCCTAACTGATAATGGTAAAGAATTTATGAATAACCATTTGAATGAAATGTTGAAAGAGTATGGAATTAATCATGTTACGACTCCCCCGTATCATCCCCAGGCTAATCCGGTGGAACGAAGTAATCGAACTTTAAAGACAATGATCTCAATGTTTGCTAAGGATGAGCATAGAAATTGGGATAAACATGTGCACGAATTGAGATTTGCAATTAATACGGCCATTCAGTCTAGCACTAAGGTTTCACCCGCGTTCCTGAATTTCGGTCGTCAGCCAGCACAACCGAAGAGTTTGCGTCGAGAATTAGAAGCGAATGAACCTCTAAAAGAATTAAATGCTGAGGTTTGGTTAGATAGGTTGAAGAGGTTAGATGCGTTACGTGACTTGGTACGGCGACATAATGATGAAAGTAGGCAAATTCAGTCTAAGCGGTATAATAGAGGTAGGCGCCATATCACGTTTAATGTCGGTGATCAGGTTATGCGTAAGGTGAAGGTCCTATCGAATTCGGCACAGGGATTCTCGTCGAAATTGGCCCCGAAGTGTGAAGGACCGTTTGTTGTTTCCAAAGTGTTGTCTCCCACCGTATATGTGTTGGAAACCGGGAATGATCGGCGTATCGAGAAGATTCATGTTGGGGATTTAAAGCGGTTTATACCGCCGCGAAGGTGATTGTTGATTGGTAAATGTTGGTGGTTGGTGGTTATAGCGTTGTCACGTCCGATGGTAGTATTATATCATTAAGTAATGTACAAATTTCTTAGATGGCTCGTATCAATTTAAAATTGAAAATTGAGGCTGCTCAAAGGGTGGAGGAGGAAAACGAAGGAATAACCCCGCTATCCACCTCTTCGGGTTATGTTGAAGAACTGGAGCGCTTAATAAGGGAGGAAAACTCTGTGGATGATGTAGCGGAAGAACAGAGACTCCGAGAGACGGCCTTATCCTCTCGTATGACCCGGGGGGTTATAGCCGGTATAAACGAAGGAATTCCCCCAGTTGCTACGGTGGAACCACCCTCCGTTAGTATGGTCGGGGAAACCTTAAAAGGGTTGGAGCTTTCCTCAGGACGCTCGGCTGTAGGGAACACGGGCGCCTCGTCCGCGGAAGCTGAGGAATGGAGGGCTCGAGGTGGTATGCCTCCACCGGCGGGGTTGCCTCCGTTTGCGAGACCGGACCGGAGATATGTGCGAGGGGAAGATGGCGTTTGGCGGCGGGTTAAAGGGCCCCGCCAAATGTCATTGGACGATCTAGAATCGTCGGTGGAACCGACACGTCTCGTGAACGAGCCGTTCTCGCCTTCTCACCCGGGACCATCGAGTCTAGTGCCCGAGAGCAGGACGGAAAGGCCGGAATTCGTGGGGAGTGGCGAGTCAATGGGGGGCCCTAGGGAAGAGGTTCTTTGTCCAGAAAATTCCCCCCCGGACGTGGTGATGTGCTCGTCAGCCTCACGGGTTCTCGGATCGGGTGTGATTTCGGTGGGTTCTGCGGGAAATGGATTCGGGGAGGGTCGGCCACGGGATGGGGCTGCCGTTACGACATCGGGAATGCGCACGCCCCGTATGCGCACGCAAGGGGCCCTTTTTGGAAATTTGGTGGAGATACCGGACGACCCAACCGTTGACCCCCCCCCATCTTCGGATGTTTTAATTGTTGGGAGGAAGGTCATACGCGGATGTCGTGCGTGGCACCGCAAACGCGGTTTTGCTTTAATTGTGGGCGTCGGGGAGTGGATCTCCGCTCCTGCCCCCGTTGTGCGGAGCCTCACGCCCACTATCTGCGGGTGCGTGACCTTGGTGTTTCGCGGTTGGTTCGGTCCGGGTCAAGACTTCCGTCGTCCGGTCGGACGAATTTTTCCGTTGGACCGATTAGGTCCCGTGATAACGAGGGTCGCCGGAATGCTCGCGAGGGGCGATTACGTCGGTCTCGTTGGGACACGCCCAGGACCACTGTTTCTCCTAATGTGGGGTCGTCGATGGGGGAGTTAACGGAATTTGTGCGATCTATTTCGCATCTTCCCGTCGCCGTCCAGACCTTTTGTCTGGAATCCCTAATGAGGGATGGCCTCCCGGCGAGACGTCCTTGAGGAAAGAGGGTTTGTTTTTATTGTTGTTTGTTTAAGTTTTTTTTTGTTGTTATTATTCTTAATATTAGTTTTCGGTGACGGGTATATTTAAATTAGGTAATAGGCATACGAAAGGATAAGGCAAAATGATCGAGATATCGTGATGATCGAGAAAAGGATGAATATCCAGTAAGTGAATCCCATGACTGAATTTTTTTTTGTTGTCTGTTTTATTTTTGACTTACGTTAACAATAAAGAATGGCTTAGACTACCGTGTTATTTAGTTGAAGTGTATAATTCAAGTAATTTTTGAAAGATTATTATTTAATTGATATTATTGAGGAAATTTTAATTTATTAGGCTAAAGTATATTAAGAGTAGCAGACCACCAGCAATGCAAAGTTCTATGTTGTTCGTAAACTAATGCCCACGCTTCGCGGTATCATTAGTTTAGGGGGGAGGTATGACGAGTGGTCGTCCTCCTGGGACAAATAAAATAATTTGATAATAGATTTCATTAATACGTACTTGAAATCGGGTGACGAGCAAGATAGGAAATTGCATCGCTGCAGGTTAAAAACAATTAGCTTTAATCCCCAGCTAATAACAAAATTTATTTGATTTGTTGAGGAAAACAACTGGGGAGAATCAGCTGGTGACAGTAAACAGAGATAGCTGCAAGTAAGGTGCGAGTACATGGAGGCGACTATAGGAAAATATGTCGAGGACCAATCAAGTAGTCTCTTTTTGCTCACCAGGAGGCGAATAGTAATCCTCCCCAGGGATTAGAATTAATAGAAATATCGAGATGTTCCGTCTTTGTCTTTCCTTATCGTGAATCTAAATATAGTTCGAGTATATATATACCGTGCGTACTTATTATTTTCCTTACCCGAATTTTTGGTATAGTCAAGTGTTAGCTATTGAATAGAGAGAGAGAGAGAATAAAAGACGATTTCTGGAGGATAGTTTATTGATAACTATTGATTGATTTATTATGATAATTGATAAATTTTTATTAAATTATTTGGGATTTTTTTTTTTATTTTTTGAGAATTTTGGTGGTGTTTTCTTTCTTTTTATGATATAAAAAGTAATAAGCCTTTAAATAGTCGCGCGGCCGGATAATTGATTGTAACGCCCTCTTTTCTTAAATTAGCGGGAACAATAGTGTATTCTTGCTAAATGTACGAGACAAGGATAATACTATTGCCTAATATGCATAACAAGGATGCTAGATGGATTTTAGAGGGAAAATCGAGTTTCCGAGCCGATGAAAAGCGGGACACACACTCACTCGTCGCCCGATCTCGAAAAGAAAAGGAACCATACCAAAAGTCGAGGCTCAGCCATTTCTTAGTATTTTCGGAGATTAGGATTATACTCCAAAATAAATTAGAGAAGGTGCGTGGGCCGGAAACTTGGATTTTGTTTTATTGTCTAAATTATTATTATTTTCTATTTGGCATTGCTGGTGAGTTCTTTAGTTATTTTTTTTGTTTTGTCCTCTCTCTCTTCTCTAATAGCCGGTGGACCTGAATCAGTGATATTCTCGAGATTTGTATATTTTATTTCAGCTCGGAATTTCCTTTTCAGGTTGATGCAGTTTTTTTTCGAGATGTTATATAAATTGTTTATTTTTTTCGAGATGTTATATAAATTGTTTATTCTTTTCGAGATGTTCGTGATTTCCCGGGTATAACAATTTAGTCGAGTCGAGTTAAATTGTTAAATTTTGATATCTCCGTAGATATCGGCTAAACGTTTTTTTTTTTGTTTAACATTTGTATTGGAAATTTTGTAGAATCCCTATATTATTTAATAAATGTTGTTATAATTTAAATTTAATTAGCAATGTTAAGTTATTTCAAATGAACCCCCCTCCGATTGGTGAATTCGCAATTTGCACGCGACGCGCCTAGGCTAGAGGTGATCGGGAAAATAAAATTTTAAAATTTGTATAACTTAAAATTTCAGATTATTAAAATTTTGTGATTCCACGTCACAAATAATATCATCAACATTTGTTCAATCATCTGCTAAACGTCTAGGAATATAGAGAGCAAATTTCCGTCCTTGATTCATTAGATACCCGAAGTCGACTAAATATTCGTGAAAAAATACCCAAATTTATGAAGACGTTTACAAAATACCTTTAAACATCGTAAAGCTGTCTTGCAGATTGTAAAAGATGTTTAGTACATTCTTGCGAAATGTCGCCAGTTCGAAGAAGGACAGTAAATACTGATAAGAAAACATCCAGGAATTGTCCCAATAGTGTAAAATGTGCTAGGAATTTTCTATAAAAACATCATCAACATTTGTTGAATCATCTGCTAAATGTGACGGAATATCGAGAGCAAATTATCGTCCTTGATTCATTAGATACCCGAAGTCGACTAAATATTCGTGAAAAAATACCCAAATTTATGAAGACGTTTACAAAATACCTTTAAACATCGTAAAGCTGTCTTGCAGATTGTAAAAGATGTTTAGTAGATTTCTTGCGAAATGTCGCCAGTTAGAAGAAAGACAGTAAATACTTATAAGAAAACATCCAGGAATTGTCCCAATAGTGTAAAATGTGCTAGGAATTTTCTATAATAATATCATCAACATTTTTTGAATCATCTGCTAAATGTGACGGAATATCGAGAGCAAATTATCGTCCTTGATTCATTAGATAGCCGAAGTCGACTAAATAAGCGTGAAAAAAAAACCCAAATTTATGGAGACGTTTACAAAATACCTTTAAACATCTTGAAGCTTTCTTTCAGATTGTAAAAGACGTTTGGAAGATTTCTTGCGAAATGTCGCCAGCTCGAAGAAAGACAGTAAAAACTGATAAGAAAACATCCAGGAATGGTCTTAAAGTGTAAAATGTGCTAGGAATTTTCTATAATAATATCATCAACATTTGTTGAATCATCTGCTAAACGTATAGGAATATCGAGACCAAATTTCCGTCCTTGATTCATTAGATACCCGAAGTCGACTAAATATTCGTGAAAAAAAACCCAAATTTATGGAGACGTTTACAAAATACCTTTAAACATCGTAAAGCTGTCTTGCAGATTGTAAAAGATGTTTAGTAGATTCTTGCGAAATGTCGCCAGTTCGAAGAATGACAGTAAATACTTATAAGAAAACATCCAGGAATTGTCCCAAAAGTGGAAAATGTGCTAGGAATTTTTTGAAATATTTCAGAAAGATTTATTCAATCATCTACTAAACGTATAGGAATATAGAGAGCAAATTTCCGTCCTTGATTCATTAGATACCCGAAGTCGACTAAATATTCGTGAAAAAATACCCAGAACTACGGAGCAAATTACCAGATATCTTTAAACATTGTTAAAGTATCTTTCCCATTTCAAATAATCTTATTGCAGTGTAGTGCCAAAAGTCACCAATCAGAACAAATACAGTATAATTTGAATAGAAAAAATCTAGAAATTGTCATAAAATGTCGAATTTGCTAGAAATTGATTAAAAACGCTTGGAGTTATCCAGCATGTTCATCAGAAGCTGATTCGAAATGAGCCAGGAATGGTTAAGGGATCTATAAACTGTCGGCAACGACCAGGAATTCCTCCGATTTTTTTGAAAAATCGATCAGAATTTCACCAAAAATTATTGAATCGTGTCCTAATCGAGATGGAATAACGGGTGCGAAATTGCCGTCCTTAATTTTAGATACCAGAAGACGACTAAAGATTCGTGAATAAATACCCAAAACTGCGGAGCAAATTACTCGATATCTTTAAATATTGTTAAGGTATCCTTCACATTTCAAATGATCGTATTGCAATTTATTGCCAAATGTCGCTTAACCAAACAAATACAGTCTAAATTGAATAGAAACCATCTAGAAATTGTCCCAAAATGTAGAATATGCTAGAAATTGTTTAAAAATGATTCGAATTATCCAGCATGTTCAACAGAAGCTGATTTGAAAAGAGCTAGCAATGGTTCAGGGATCTATAAACTGTCGGCAACGACCAGGAATTCCTCCGATTTTTTTGAAAAATCGATCAGAATTTCACCAAAAATTATTGAATCGTGTCCTAATCGAGATGGAATAACGGGTGCAAAATTGCCGTCCTTAATTCATTAGATACCTGAAGTCGACTAAAGATTCGTGAAAAAAGACCCAAAACTGCGGAGAAGTTTACCAAATATCTTTAAATATTGTTAAGATATCCTTCACATTTCAAATGATCTTATTACAGTGTAGTGCCAAATGTCGCCAAAAAGAACAAATACAGTATAGATTAAATAGAAAACATCTAGAAATTGTCCCAAAATGCAAAATATGCTAGGAGCTGATTAAAAATACTTGGAATTATCCAGCATGTTCATCAGAAGCTGATCAGAAATGAGCCAGGAATGGTTCAGGGATCTATAAACTGTCGGTAACGACCCTGAATTCCTCCGATTTTTTTGAAAAATGATAAGAATGTCACCAAAATTTGTTAAATCTTGTACTAATCGAGGCGGAATAATGGGTGTTAAATTGCCGTCCTTAATTCATTAGATACTAGAAAACGACTAAATATTCGTGACAAAATACCCAAAACTGCGGAGCAAATTACCAGATATCTTTAAATATTGTTGAAGTATCTTTCACATTTCAAATGATCTTATTACAGTGTAGTGCCAAATGTCGCCTAAAAGAACAAATACAGTATAAATTAAATAGAAAAGATCTAGAAATTCTCCCAAAATGTAGAATATGCTAGGAATTGATTAAAAATGCTTGGAATTATCCAGCATGTTCACCAGAAGCTGATCTGCAATGAGTTAGGAATGGTTCAGGGATCTATAAACTGTCGGTAACGACCCTGAATTCCTCCGATTTTTTTGAAAAATGATAAGAATGTCACCAAAATTTGTTAAATTTTGTACTAATCGAGGCGAAATAACGGCTGCTAAATTGCCGTCCTTAATTCATTAGATACTAGAAAACGATTAAAGATTCGTGACAAAATACCCAAAACTGCGGAGAAGTTTACCAGATGTCTTTAAATATTGTTAAAGTATCCTTCACATTTCAAATGATCTTATTACAGTGTAGTGCCAAATGTCGCCAAAAAGAACAAATACAGTATAGATTAAATAGAAAACATCTAGAAATTGTCCCAAAATGCAGAATATGCTAGGAGCTGATTAAAAATACTTGGAATTATCCAGCATGTTCATCAGAAGCTGATCAGAAATGAGCCAGGAATGGTTCAGGGATAAAAATGTTACCAAAATTTGTTAAATCATGTACTAATGGAGACGGCATAACGGGTGCGAAATTGCCGTCCTTAATTCATAGATACCAGAAGGCGACTAAACATTCGTGAAAAAATACCCAAAACTGCGGAGAAGTTTACCAGATATCTTTAAAAGTACTTGGAAATATCCAGCATGTTCACCAGAAGCTGATCTGAAATGAGTTAGGAATGGTTCAGGGATCTATAAACTGTCGGTAACGACCCTGAATTCCTCCAATTTTTTTGAAAAATGATAAGAATGTTACCAAAATGTGTTAAATCTTGTACTAATGGAGACGGCATAACGGGTGCGAAATTGCCGTCCTTAATTCATTAGATACCAGAAAACGACTAAAGATTCGTGAAAAAATACCCAAAACTGCGGAGAAGTTTACGAGATGTCTTTAAATATTGTTAAGGTAGATTTCACATTTCAAATGATCTTATTACAGTGTAGTGCCAACTGTCGCCAGAAAGAACAAATACAGTGTAAATTGAACAGAAAATATCTTGAAATTGTCCAAAATTGTAGAATATGCTAGGAATTGATTAAAAATGCTTGGAATTATCGAGTATGTTCACCAGAAGCTGATCTGAAATGAGTTAGGAACGGTTCAGGGATCTATAAACTGTCGGTAACGACACTGAATTCCTCCGATTTCTTTGAAAAATCAATAAGAATGTCGCCAAAATTTGTTAAATCATCTACTAATCGAGGCGGAATAACGGGTGCGAAATTGCCGTCCTTAATACATTAGATACCAGAAGTCGACTAAAGATTCGTGAAAAAATACCCAAAATTGCGGAGCAAATTACTCGATATCTTTAAATATTGTTGAAGTATCTTATTGCAGTGTAGTGCCAAATGTCGCCAAAAAGAACAAATACAGTATAAATTGCATAGAAAAAATCTAGAAATTGTCCCAAAATATAGAATATGCTAGGAATTGATTTAAAATGCTTGGAATTATCCAGAATGTTCACCAGAAGCTGATCTGAAATGAGCTAGGAATGGTTCATGGATCTATAAACTGTCGGCAACGACCCTGAAATACTCCAATTTTTTTGACAAATCGATAAGAATGTCACCAAAATTTGTTAAATCATCTACTAATCGAGGCGGAATAACGGGTGCGAAATTGCCGTCCTTAATACATTAGATACCAGAAGTCGACTAAAGATTCGTGAAAAAATACCCAAAATTGCGGAGCAAATTACTCGATATCTTTAAATATTGTTGAAGTATCTTATTGCAGTGTAGTGCCAAATGTCGCCAAAAAGAACAAATACAGTATAAATTGCATAGAAAAAATCTAGAAATTGTCCCAAAATATAGAATAAGCTAGGAGTTGACTAAAAATGCTTGGAATTATCCAGCATGTTCACTAGATGCTGATCTGAAATGAGCCAGCAATGGTTCAGGGATCTATAAACTGTCGGCAACGACCCTGAATTACTCCAATTTTTTTGAAAAATCGGTAAGAATGTCACCAAAATTTGTTAAATCATCTACTAATCGAGGCGGAATAACGGGTGCGAAATTGCCGTCCTTAATACATTAGATACCAGAAGTCGACTAAAGATTCGTGAAAAAATACCCAAAATTGCGGAGCAAATTACTCGATATCTTTAAATATTGTTGAAGTATCTTATTGCAGTGTAGTGCCAAATGTCGCCAAAAAGAACAAATACAGTATAAATTGCATAGAAAAAATCTAGAAATTGTCCCAAAATATAGAATAAGCTAGGAATTGATTTAAAATGCTTGGAATTATCCAGCATGTTCACCAGAAGCTGATCTAAAATGAGCCAGGAATGGTTCAGGGATCTATAAGCTGTCGGCAACGACCCTGAATTACTCCAATTTTTTTGAAAAATCGATAAGAATGTCACCAAAATTTGATAAATCATGTACTAATCGAGGCGGAATAACGGGTGCGAAATTGCCGTCTTTAATTCATTAGAAACCAGAAGTCGACTAAAGATTCGTGAAAAAATACCCAAAACTGCGGAGCAAATTACTCGATATCTTTAAATATTGTTGAAGTATCTTTCACATTTCAAATGATCTTATTGCAGTGTAGTGCCAAATGTCGCCAAAAAGAACAAATACAGTATAAATTGAATAGAAAAAATCTAGAAATTGTCCCAAAATATAGAATAAGCTAGGAATTGATTTAAAATGCTTGGAATTATCCAGCATGTTCACCAGAAGCTGATCTGAAATGAGCCAGGAATGCTTCAGGGATCTATAAACTGTTGGCCACGACCCTGAATTCCACCGAATTTTCTGAAAAATCGATAAGAATTTCACCAAAATTTGTTAAATCATCTACTAATCGAGACGGAATAACGGGTGCGAAATTGCCGTCCTTAATTCATAGATACCAGAAGGCGACTAAACATTCGTGAAAAAATACCCAAAACTGCGTCTAAGTTTACCAGATATCTTTAAATATTGCTAAGGTAGCTTTCACATTTCAAATGATCTTATTGCAGTAATGTACCAACTGTCGCCAAAAAGAACAAATACAGTATAAATTGAACAGATAATATCTGGAAATTGTCCCAAAATGTAGAATTTGCTAGGAATTGATTAAAAATGCTTGGAATTATCCAGCATGTTCACCAGAAGCTGATCTAAAATGAGCCAGGAATGGTTCATGGATCTATAAACTGTCGGCAACGACCCTGAAATACTCCAATTTTTTTGAAAAATCGATAAGAATGTCACCAAAATTTGTTAAATCATCTACTAATCGAGGCGGAATAACGGGTGCGAAATTGCCGTCCTTAATACATTAGATACCAGAAGTCGACTAAAGATTCGTGAAATAATACCCAAAACTGCGGAGCAAATTATACGATATCATTAAACCTTGTTGAAGTATCTTTCACATTTCAAATGATCTTATTACAGTGTAGTGCCAAATGTCGCCAAAAAGAACAAATACAGTATAAATTGAACAGATAATATCTGGCAATTGTCCCAAAATGTAGAATTTGCTAGGAATTGATTTAAAATGCTTGGAATTATCCAGCATGTTCACCAGAAGCTGATCTAAAATGAGCCAGGAATGGATCATGGATCTATAAACTGTCGGCAACGACCCTGAATTCCTCCGACTTTTTTGAAAAATCGATAAGAATGTCACCAAAATTTGTAAAATTATCTATCAACGTGACGCAATAACGGGTGCGACATTGCCGTCCTTAATTCATTAGGTACCAGAAGTCGACTAAAGCTTCGTGAAAAAATACCCAAAACTGCGGAGCAAATTATACGATATCATTAAACCTTGTTGAAGTATCTTTCACATTTCAAATAATCTTATTGCAGTGTAGTGCCAAATGTCGCCAAAAAGAACAAATACAGTATAAATTGAATAGAAAAAATATAGAAATTGTCCCAAAATATAGAATAAGCTAGCAATTGATTTAAAATGCTTGGAATGATCCAGCATGTTCACCAGAAGCTGATCTGAAATGAGCCAGGAATGCTTCAGGGATCTATAAACTGTTGGCCACGACCCTGAATTCCTCCGATTTTTTTGAAAAATCGATAAGAATTTCACCAAAATTTGTTAAATCATCTACTAATCGAGACGGAATAACGGGTGCGAAATTGCCGTCCTTAATTCATGGATACCAGAAGGCGACTAAACATTCGTGAAAAAATACCCAAAACTGCGTCTAAGTTTACCAGATATCTTTAAATATTGCTAAGGTAGCTTTCACATTTCAAATGATCTTATTGCAGTAATGTACCAACTGTCGCCAAAAAGAACAAATACAGTATAAATTGAACAGATAATATCTGGAAATTGTCCCAAAATGTAGAATTTGCTAGGAATTGATTAAAAATGCTTGGAATTATCCAGCATGTTCACCAGAAGCTGATCTAAAATGAGCCAGGAATGGTTCATGGATCTATAAACTGTCGGCAACGACCCTGAAATACTCCAATTTTTTTGACAAATCGATAAGAATGTCACCAAAATTTGTTAAATCATCTACTAATCGAGGCGGAATAACGGGTGCGAAATTGCCGTCCTTAATACATTAGATACCAGAAGTCGACTAAAGACTCGTGAAAAAATACCCAAAATTGCGGAGCAAATTACTCGATATCTTTAAATATTGTTGAAGTATCTTATTGCAGTGTAGTGCCAAATGTCGCCAAAAAGAACAAATACAGTATAAATTGCATAGAAAAAATCTAGAAATTGTCCCAAAATATAGAATAAGCTAGCAATTGATTTAAAATGCTTGGAATTATCCAGCATGTTCACCAGAATCTGATCTGAAATGAGCCAGCAATGGTTCAGGGATCTATAAACTGTTGGCAACGACCCTGAATTACTCCAATTTTTTTGAAAAATCGATAAGAATGTCACCAAAATTTGATAAATCATGTACTAATCGAGGCGGAATAACGGGTGCGAAATTGCCGTCTTTAATTCATTAGAAACCTGAAGTCGACTAAAGATTCGTGAAAAAATACCCAAAACTGCGGAGCAAATTACTCGATATCTTTAAATATTGTTGAAGTATCTTTCACATTTCAAATGATCTTATTGCAGTGTAGTGCCAAATGTCGCCAAAAAGAACAAATACAGTATAAATTGAATAGAAAAAATCTAGAAATTGTCCCAAAATATAGAATAAGCTAGGAATTGATTTAAAATGCTTGGAATGATCCAGCATGTTCACCAGAAGCTGATCTGAAATGAGCCAGGAATGCTTCAGGGATCTATAAACTGTTGGCCACGACCCTGAATTCCTCCGATTTTTTTGAAAAATCGATAAGAATTTCACCAAAATTTGTTAAATCATCTACTAATCGAGACGGAATAACGGGTGCGAAATTGCCGTCCTTAATTCATAGATACCAGAAGGCAACTAAACATTCGTGAAAAAATACCCAAAACTGCGTCTAAGTTTACCAGATATCTTTAAATATTGCTAAGGTAGCTTTCACATTTCAAATGATCTTATTGCAGTAATGTACCAACTGTCGCCAAAAAGAACAAATACAGTATAAATTGAACAGATAATATCTGGCAATTATCCCAAAATGTAGAATTTGCTAGGAATTGATTAAAAATGCTTGGAATTATCCAGCATGTTCACCAGAAGCTGATCTAAAATGAGCCAGGAATGGTTCATGGATCTATAAACTGTCGGCAACGACCCTGAAATACTCCAATTTTTTTGAAAAATCGATAAGAATGTCACCAAAATTTGTTAAATCATCTACTAATCGAGGCGGAATAACGGGTGCGAAATTGCCGTCCTTAATACATTAGATACCAGAAGTCGACTAAAAATTCGTGAAAAAATACCCAAAATTGCGGAGCAAATTACTCGATATCTTTAAATATTGTTGAAGTATCTTACTGCAGTGTAGTGCCAAATGTCGCCAAAAAGAACAAATACAGTCTAAATTGAATAGAAAACATCTCGAATTTGTCCCAAATTGTAGAATATGCTAGGAATTGATTAAAAGT
Source organism: Sycophaga agraensis (assembly GCA_018906755.1). Classification (NCBI taxonomy): domain Eukaryota; kingdom Metazoa; phylum Arthropoda; class Insecta; order Hymenoptera; family Pteromalidae; genus Sycophaga; species Sycophaga agraensis. The sequence continues at coordinate 7,167 of JACCIE010000334.1, read as the reverse complement.
GTTTGGAATTATTCAGGATGTTCATCAGAAGCTGATCTGAAATGAGCCAGGGATGGTTCAGGGATCTATAGAATGTCGGCAACGACCCTGAATTACCTCGATTTTTTTCAAAAATCGATAAGAATGTCATCAAAATTTGTTAAATCATCTACTAATCGAGACGAAATAACGGGTGCAAAATTGCCGTCCTTAATTCTTTAGATACCAGAAGGCGACTAAACATTCGTGAAAAAATACCCAAAACTGCGGAGAAGTTTACCAGATATCTTTAAACATTGTTGAAGTATCCTTCACATTTCAAATAATCTTATTGCAGTATAGTGCCAAATGTCGCCAAAAAGAACAAATACAGTATAAATTGAACAGAAAACATCTAGAAATTGTCACAAAATGTAGAATATGCTAGGAGTTGACTAAAAATGCTTGGAATTATCCAGCATGTTCACTAGATGCTGATCTGAAATGAGCCAGCAATGGTTCAGGGATCTATAAACTGTCGGCAACGACCCTGAATTACTCCAATTTTTTTGAAAAATAGATAAGAATGTCAGCAAAATTTGTTAAATCATCTACTAATCGAGACGAAATAACGGGTGCAAAATTGCCGTCCTTAATTCTTTAGATACCAGAAGGCGACTAAACATTCGTGAAAAAATAACCAAAACTGCGGAGAAGTTTACCAGATATCTTTAAACATTGTTGAAGTATCCTTCACATTTCAAATAATCTTATTGCAGTATAGTGCCAAATGTCGCCAAAAAGAACAAATACAGTATAAATTGAACAGAAAACATCTAGAAATTGTCACAAAATGTAGAATATGCTAGGAGTTGACTAAAAATGCTTGGAATTATCCAGCATGTTCACTAGATGCTGATCTGAAATGAGCCAGCAATGGTTCAGGGATCTATAAACTGTCGGCAACGACCCTGAATTACTCCAATTTTTTTGAAAAATCGATAAGAATGTCAGCAAAATTTGTTAAATTTTGTACTAATCGAGGCGGAATAACGGGTGCGAAATTGCCGTCCTTAATACATTAGATACCAGAAGTCGACTAAAGACTCGTGAAAAAATACCCAAAATTGCGGAGCAAATTACTCGATATCTTTAAATATTGTTGAAGTATCTTATTGCAGTGTAGTGCCAAATGTCTCCAAAAAGAACAAATACAGTATAAATTGAATAGAAAAAATCTAGAAATTGTCCCAAAATATAGAATAAGCTAGCAATTGATTTAAAATGCTTGGAATTATCCAGCATATTCACCAGATGCTGAACTGAAATGAGCCAGGAATGGTTCAGGGATCTATAAACTGTTGGCAACGACCCTGAATTACTCCAATTTTTTTGAAAAATCCATAAGAATGTCACCAAAATTTGTTAAATTTTGTACTAATCGAGGCGGAATAACGGGTGCGAAATTGCCGTCTTTAATTCATTAGAAACCAGAAGTCGACTAAAGATTCGTGAAAAAAGACCCAAAACTGCGGAGCAAATTACTCGATATCTTTAAATATTGTTGAAGCATCTTTCACATTTCAAATGATCTTATTGTAGTGTAGTGCCAAAAGTCGCTTATCCAAACAAATACAGTCTAAATTGAATAGAAAACATCTCGAATTTGTCCCAAATTGTAGAATATGCTAGGAATTGATTAAAAGTGTTTGGAATTATTCAGGATGTTCATCAGAAGCTGATCTGAAATGAGCCAGGGATGGTTCAGGGATCTATAGAATGTCGGCAACGACCCTGAATTACCCCGATTTTTTTCAAAAATCGATAAGAATGTCATCAAAATTTGTTAAATCATCTACTAATCGAGACGAAATAACGGTTGCAAAATTGCCGTCCTTAATTCTTTAGATACCAGAAGGCGACTAAACATTCGTGAAAAAATACCCAAAACTGCGGAGAAGTTTACCAGATATCTTTAAACATTGTTGAAGTATCCTTCACATTTCAAATAATCTTATTGCAGTGTAGTGCCAAATGTCGCCAAAAAGAACAAATACAGTATAAATTGAACAGAAAATATCTTGAAATTGTCCAAAATTGTAGAATATGCTAGGAATTGATTAAAAATGCTTGGAATTATCGAGTATGTTCACCAGAAGCTGATCTGAAATGAGTTAGGAACGGTTCAGGGATCTATAAACTGTCGGTAACCACACTGAATTCCTCCGATTTCTTTGAAAAATCAATAAGAATGTCGCCAAAATTTGTTAAATCATCTACTAATCGAGGCGGAATAACGGGTGCGAAATTGCCGTCCTTAATACATTAGATACCAGAAGTCGACTAAAGATTCGTGAAAAAATACCCAAAATTGCGGAGCAAATTACTCGATATCTTTAAATATTGTTGAAGTATCTTATTGCAGTGTAGTGCCAAATGTCGCCAAAAAGAACAAATACAGTATAAATTGCATAGAAAAAATCTAGAAATTGTCCCAAAATATAGAATATGCTAGGAATTGATTTAAAATGCTTGGAATTATCCAGAATGTTCACCAGAAGCTGATCTGAAATGAGCTAGGAATGGTTCATGGATCTATAAACTGTCGGCAACGACCCTGAAATACTCCAATTTTTTTGACAAATCGATAAGAATGTCACCAAAATTTGTTAAATTTTGTACTAATCGAGGCGGAATAACGGGTGCGAAATTGTCGTCTTTAATTCATTAGAAACCAGAAGTCGACTAAAGATTCGTGAAAAAATACCCAAAACTGCGGAGCAAATTACTCGATATCTTTAAATATTGTTGAAGTATCTTTCACATTTCAAATGATCTTATTGCAGTGTAGTGCCAAATGTCGCCAAAAAGAACAAATACAGTATAAATTGAATAGAAAAAATCTAGAAATTGTCCCAAAATATAGAATAAGCTAAGAATTGATTTAAAATGCTTGGAATTATCCAGCATGTTCACCAGATGCTGATCTGAAATGAGCCAGGAATGGTTCAGGGATCTATAAACTGTCGGCAACGACCCTGAATTACTCCAATTTTTTTGAAAAATCGATAAGAATGTCATCAAAATTTGTTAAATCATCTACTAATCGAGACGAAATAACGGGTGCAAAATTGCCGTCCTTAATTCTTTAGATACCAGAAGGCGACTAAACATTCGTGAAAAAATACCCAAAACTGCGGAGAAGTTTACCAGATATCTTTAAACATTGTTGAAGTATCCTTCACATTTCAAATGATCTTATTGTAGTGTAGTGCCAAATGTCGCCAAAAAGAACAAATACAGTATAAATTGAATAGAAAAAATATAGAAATTGTCCCAAAATATAGAATAAGCTAGCAATTGATTTAAAATGCTTGGAATTATCCAGCATGTTCACCAGAAGCTGATCTGAAATGAGCCAGGAATGCTTCAGGGATCTATAAACTGTTGGCCACGACCCTGAATTCCTCCGATTTTTTTGAAAAATCGATAAGAATTTCACCAAAATTTGTTAAATCATCTACTAATCGAGACGGAATAACGGGTGCGAAATTGCCGTCCTTAATTCATGGATACCAGAAGGCGACTAAACATTCGTGAAAAAATACCCAAAACTGCGTCTAAGTTTACCAGATATCTTTAAATATTGCTAAGGTAGCTTTCACATTTCAAATGATCGTATTGCAGTAATGTACCAACTGTCGCCAAAAAGAACAAATACAGTATAAATTGAACAGATAATATCTGGCAATTGTCCCAAAATGTAGAATTTGCTAGGAATTGATTAAAAATGCTTGGAATTATCCAGCATGTTCACCAGAAGCTGATCTAAAATGAGCCAGGAATGGTTCATGGATCTATAAACTGTCGGCAACGACCCTGAAATACTCCAATTTTTTGACAAATCGATAAGAATGTCACCAAAATTTGTTAAATCATCTACTAATCGAGGCGGAATAACGGGTGCGAAATTGCCGTCCTTAATACATTAGATACCAGAAGTCGACTAAAGATTCGTGAAAAAATACCCAAAATTGCGGAGCAAATTACTCGATATCTTTAAATATTGTTGAAGTATCTTATTGCAGTGTAGTGCCAAATGTCGCCAAAAAGAACAAATACAGTATAAATTGCATAGAAAAAATCTAGAAATTGTCCCAAAATATAGAATAAGCTAGGAATTGATTTAAAATGCTTGGAATTATCCAGCATGTTCACCAGAAGCTGATCTAAAATGAGCCAGGAATGGATCATGGATCTATAAACTGTCGGCAACGACCCTGAATTCCTCCGACTTTTTTGAAAAATCGATAAGAATGTCACCAAAATTTGTAAAATTATCTATCAACGTGACGGAATAACGGGTGCGACATTGCCGTCCTTAATTCATTAGGTACCAGAAGTCGACTAAAGCTTCGTGAAAAAATACCCAAAACTGCGGAGCAAATTATACGATATCATTAAACATTGTTGAAGTATCTTTCACATTTCAAATAATCTTATTGCAGTGTAGTGCCAAATGTCGCCAAAAAGAACAAATACAGTATAAATTGAATAGAAAAAATCTAGAAATTGTCCCAAAATATAGAATAAGCTAGGAATTGATTTAAAATGCTTGGAATTATCCAGCATGTTCACTAGATGCTGATCTGAAATGAGCCAGCAATGGTTCAGGGATCTATAAACTGTCGGCAACGACCCTGAATTACTCCAATTTTTTTGAAAAATCGATAAGAATGTCACCAAAATTTGTTAAATTTTGTACTAATCGAGGCGGAATAACGGGTGCGAAATTGTCGTCTTTAATTCATTAGAAACCAGAAGTCGACTAAAGATTCGTGAAAAAATACCCAAAACTGCGGAGCAAATTACTCGATATCTTTAAATATTGTTGAAGTATCTTTCACATTTCAAATGATCTTATTGTAGTGTAGTGCCAAATGTCGCCAAAAAGAACAAATACAGTATAAATTGAACAGATAATATCTGGAAATTGTCCCAAAATGTAGAATTTGCTAGGAATTGATTAAAAATGCTTGGAATTATCCAGCATGTTCACCAGAAGCTGATCTAAAATGAGCCAGGAATGGTTCATGGATCTATAAACTGTCGGCAACGACCCTGAAATACTCCAATTTTTTTGACAAATCGATAAGAATGTCACCAAAATTTGTTAAATCATCTACTAATCGAGGCGGAATAACGGGTGCGAAATTGCCGTCCTTAATACATTAGATACCAGAAGTCGACTAAAGATTCGTGAAAAAAATACCCAAAATTGCGGAGCAAATTACTCGATATCTTTAAATATTGTTGAAGTATCTTATTGCAGTGTAGTGCCAAATGTCGCCAAAAAGAACAAAGACAGTATAAATTGCATAGAAAAAATCTAGAAATTGTCCCAAAATATAGAATAAGCTAGGAATTGATTTAAAATGCTTGAATTATCCAGCATGTTCACCTAGATGCTGATCTGAAATGAGCCAGCAATGGTTCAGGGATCTATAAACTGTCGGCAACGACCTGAATTACTCCCGATTTTTTTGCAAAAATCGATAAGAATGTCACAAAATTTGTTAAATTCATCTACTAATCGAGACGAAATAACGGGTGCAAAATTGCCGTCCTTAATTCATTTAGATAACCAGAAGTCGACTAAACATTCGTGAAAAAATACCCAAAACTGCGGAGAAGTTTACCAGATATCTTTAAACATTGTTGAAGTATCCTTCACATTTCAAATAATCTTATTGCAGTATAGTGCCAAATGTCGCCAAAAAGAACAAATACAGTATAAATTGAACAGAAAACATCTAGAAATTGTCACAAAATGTAGAATAAGCTAGGAGTTGACTAAAAATGCTTGGAATTATCCAGCATGTTCACCAGAAGCTGATCTAAAATGAGCCAGGAATGGTTCATGGATCTATAAACTGTCGGCAACGACCCTGAAATACTCCAATTTTTTTGAAAAATCGATAAGAATGTCACCAAAATTTGTTAAATCATCTACTAATCGAGGCGGAATAACGGGTGCGAAATTGCCGTCCTTAATACATTAGATACCAGAAGTCGACTAAAGATTCGTGAAAAAATACCCAAAATTGCGGAGCAAATTACTCGATATCTTTAAATATTGTTGAAGTATCTTACTGCAGTGTAGTGCCAAATGTCGCCAAAAAGAACAAATACAGTCTAAATTGAATAGAAAACATCTCGAATTTGTCCCAAATTGTAGAATATGCTAGGAATTGATTAAAAGTGTTTGGAATTATTCAGGATGTTCATCAGAAGCTGATCTGAAATGAGCCAGGGATGGTTCAGGGATCTATAGAATGTCGGCAACGACCTGAATTACCTCGATTTTTTTCAAAAATCGATAAGAATGTCATCAAAATTTGTTAAATCATCTACTAATCGAGACGAAATAACGGGTGCGAAATTGCCGTCCTTAATTCATTAGATACCAGAAGGCGACTAAACATTCGTGAAAAAATACCCAAAACTGCGGAGAAGTTTACCAGATATCTTTAAACATTGTTGAAGTATCCTTCACATTTCAAATAATCTTATTGCAGTATAGTGCCAAATGTCGCCAAAAAGAACAAATACAGTATAAATTGATAGAAAACATCTAGAAATTGTCCCACAAATGTAGAATAGCTAGGAATTGATTTAAAATGCTTGGAATTATCCAGCATGTTCACTAGATGCTGATCTGAAATGAGCCAGCAATGGTTCAGGGATCTATAAACTGTCGGCAACGACCCTGAATTACTCCAATTTTTTTGAAAAATCGATAAGAATGTCAGCAAAATTGTTAAATCATCTACTAATCGAGACGAAATAACGGGTGCAAAATTGCCGTCCTTAATTCTTTAGATACCAGAAGGCGACTAAACATTCGTGAAAAAATAACCAAAACTGCGGAGAAGTTTACCAGATATCTTTAAACATTGTTGAAGTATCCTTCACATTTCAAATAATCTTATTGCAGTATAGTGCCAAATGTCGCCAAAAAGAACAAATACAGTATAAATTGAACAGAAAACATCTAGAAATTGTCACAAAATGTAGAATAAGCTAGGAGTTGACTAAAAATGCTTGGAATTATCCAGCATGTTCACTAGATGCTGATCTGAAATGAGCCAGCAATGGTTCAGGGATCTATAAACTGTCGGCAACGACCCTGAATTACTCCAATTTTTT
>JACCIE010000333.1:0-23084 GCA_018906755.1 Sycophaga agraensis | reverse complement strand
CGGTAAATTCTAATCACATGACGCCTGTTATTTCGACCAATTCCTATGCTTATAAGTATATTTATGGATGGAATTTTGAAATAATTATAGTGATTTTCTGGAGACTTTGTCACTTCTTTCTCGAATAAATGTGATTGAAATTTGACTCAAGTTTTTTGGATATCTCGCATTCTATCAATTTGGTGAATCGTTGATGAATGTTTTGTTGGTAAATTTGTACTCACATCACGCCTGTTATCTAGACAAATGACAATGGCGTTGGATATATTTCCTCGGCGAATAGATCTGGTGGATATTGCAGGTAGCTTGAATTGCTATTCAATTGGATGATCATTCTGGCAAATTTCTGGTCACTGCACGCCTGTTTCTGGACAAAATCCAAGGGTTTTGGGACTATATATATATGGATGAAATTGTAGAATATTTATGGTGATGTTCTGGAGACTTTGGGTTACTTCTTTCTCGAATAAATGTGATTGAAATTGGACTCAAGTTTTTTGGATATCTCGCATTTCTATCAGTTGGTGATCGTTGATGAATGTTTTCTGGTAAATTTCTAATCACATCACGCCTGTTATCTGGACAAAATTTCAATGGTTTTAAGTATATTTATGGATGGATTTGGGAAGAAATTATGGTGATTTGTCTGGAGACTAGGTCAATTCTAGATGCTCGAATTTCTATCAATTTGGTGATCGTAGATGAATGATTTCTGGTAAATTTCTAATCACATAACGCCTTTTATCTTGACCAATTCCAATTGTTTTGGGTATATATATGGATGAATTTTGGAATATTTATGGTGTATTTCTGGAGACTTTGTGACTTCTTTCTCGAATAAATGTGATTGACATTTGACTCAAGTTTTTTGGATATCTCGCATTTCTATCAGTTTGGAGATCGTTGGTAAATGATTTCTGGTAAATCTCTGATCACATCACGTCTGTTATCTGGACAAATTTCAATGGTTTTAAGTATATTTATGGATGGATTTTGGAATATATATGGTGATTTTCTGGAGACTTTGTCACCTCTTTCTCGAATAAATGTGATTGAAATTTGTCTCAAGTTTTTTGGATATATCGCATTTCTATCAGTTTGGCGATCGTTGGTAAATGATTTCTGGTAAATCTCTGATCACATCACGTCTGTATTCTGGACAAATTCCAATGATTTTGGCTATATATATAGATGAATTTTAGAATATTTATGGTGATTTTCTGGAGACTTTGTTACTTCTTTCTCGAATAAATGTGATTGAAATTTGACTCAAGTTTTTTGGATATCTCGCATTTCTATCAGTTTGGTGATCGTTGATGAATGATTTCTGGTAAATTTCTAATCACATCCCGCCTGTTATCTAGACAAATTCCAATGGCTTTGGATATATTTCTCGGCGAATATATCTGGTGGATATTTCAGGTAGCTTGAATTGCAATCAATTGCATGATAATTTCTGGCAAATTTCTGGTTACTGCACGCCTGTTTTCTGGACAAATTCCAATGGTTTTGGCTATATATATGGATGAATTTTAAAATATTTATGGTGATTTTCTGGAGACTTTGTCACCTCTTTCTCGAATAATGTGATTGAAATTTGTCTCAAGTTTTTTGGATATATCGCATTTCTATCAGTTTGGCGATCGTTGGTAAATGATTTCTGGTAAATCTCTGATCACATCACGTCTGTATTCTGGACAAATTCCAATGATTTTGGCTATATATATAGATGAATTCTAGAATATATATGGTGATTTTCTGGAGACTTTTTCACTTCTTTCTCGAATAAATGTTATTTACATTTGACTCAATTTTTTGGGATAGCTTGAATTTCTATGAATTTGGTGATAGTAGATGAATGTTTTCTGGTAAATTTCTAATCACATCACGCCTGTTATCTGGACAAATTTCAATGGTTTTAAGTATATTTATGGATGGATTTTGGAATAATTATGGTGATTTTCTGGAGACTATGTCAATTCTATATCTCGAATTTCTATCAATTTGGTGATCGTAGATGAATGATTTCTGGTAAATTTCTAATCACATAACGCCTTTTATCTTGACCAATTCCAATTGTTTTGGGTATATTTATGGATGAATTTTAGAATATATATGGTGATTTTCTGGAGACTTTGTCACTTCTTTCTCGAATAAATGTGATTGAAATTTGACTCAAGTTTTTGGATATCTGCATTTCTATCATTTGTGATCGTTGAGAATGTTTCTGGTATTGTCGACCAAAAGGTTTTGGATATATCTCGCGAATAATCTGTGGATTTTCGGTAGCTGATTGCTATGGTTATCATTTCTGGAATTTTGAATTTTTCGGAAATATTGTTTGAATGGTGGATTTTTCAGTAGCTTGAATTGCTATCAATTTGATGATCATTTTACATGATTTGGTGTACTGGTCACGCACGCCTGTTTTCTGGACAAATTCCAATGGTTTGGGTATATATATGGATGAATTTTGGAATATTTATGGTGTATTTCTGGAGACTTTGTGACTTCTTTCTCGAATAAATGTGATTGACATTTGACTCAAGTTTTTTGGATATCTCGCATTTCTATCAGTTTGGAGATCGTTGGTAAATGATTTCTGGTAAATCTCTGATCACATCACGTCTGTTATCTGGACAAATTTCAATGGTTTTAAGTATATTTATGGATGGATTTTGGAATAATTATGGTGATTTTCTGGAGACTATGTCAATTCTATATCTCGAATTTCTATCAATTTGGTGATCGTAGATGAATGATTTCTGGTAAATTTCTAATCACATAACGCCTTTTATCTTGACCAATTCCAATTGTTTTGGGTATATTTATGGATGAATTTTAGAATATTTATGGTGATTTTCTGGAGACTTTTTCACTTCTTTCTCGCATAAATGTGATTGACATTTGACTCAAGTTTTTTGGATATCTCGCATTTCTATCAGTTTGGAGATCGTTGGTAAATGATTTCTGGTAAATCTCTGATCACATCACGTCTGTTATCTGGACAAATTTCAATGGTTTGAAGTATATTTATGGATGAATTTTAGAATATTTATGGTGATTTTCTGGAGACTTTTTCACTTCTTTCTCGAATAAATGTGATTGAAATTTGACTCAAGTTTTTTGGATATCTCGCATTTCTGTCAATTTGGTGATCGTTGATGAATGATTTCTGGTAAATTGCTGCTCACATCACGCCTGCGATCTACACAAATTCGAATGGTTTGAAGTATATTTATGGATGAATTCTAGAATATATATGGTGATTTTCTGGAGACTTTGTTACTTCTTTCTCGAATAAATGTGATTGAAATTTGACTCAAGTTTTTTGGATATCTCGCATTTCTATCAGTTTGGTGATCGTTGATGAATGTTTTCTGGTAAATTTCTAATCACATCACGCCTGTTATCTGGACAAATTTCAATGGTTTTAAGTATATTTATGGATGGATTTTGGAATAATCATGGTGATTTTCTGGAGACTATGTCAATTCTATATCTCGAATTTCTATCAATTTGGTGATCGTAGATGAATGATTTCTGGTAAATTTCTAATCACATAACGCCTTTTATCTTGACCAATTCCAATTGTTTTGGGTATATTTATGGATGAATTTTAGAATATTTATGGTGATTTTCTGGAGACTTTTTCACTTCTTTCTCGCATAAATGTGATTGACATTTGACTCAAGTTTTTTGGATATCTCGCATTTCTATCAGTTTGGAGATCGTTGGTAAATGATTTCTGGTAAATCTCTGATCACATCACGTCTGTTATCTGGACAAATTTCAATGGTTTTAAGTATTTTTATGGATGGATTTTGGAATATATATGGTGATTTTCTGGAGACTTTGTCACTTCTATATCTCGAATTTCTATCAATTTGGTGATCGTAGATGAATGTTTTCCGGTAAATTTCTAATCACATGACGCCTGTTATTTCGACCAATTCCTATGCTTATAAGTATATTTATGGATGGATTTTGAAATAATTATGGTGATTTTCTGGAGACTTTGTCACTTCTTTCTCGAATAAATGTGATTGAAATTTGACTCAAGTTTTTTGGATATCTCGCATTTCTATCAATTTGGTGATCGTTGATGAATGTTTTGTGGTAAATTTGTACTCACATCACGCCTGTTATCTAGACAAATTACAATGGCTTTGGATATATTTCTCGGCGAATATATCTGGTGGATATTTCAGGTAGCTTGAATTGCTATCAATTGGATGATCATTTCTGGCAAATTTCTGGTCACTGCACGCCTGTTTTCTGGACAAATCCCAATGGTTTTGGCTATATATATATGGATGAATTTTAGAATATTTATGGTGATTTTCTGGAGACTTTGTTACTTCTTTCTCGAATAAATGTGATTGAAATTTGACTCAAGTTTTTTGGATATCTCGCATTTCTATCAGTTTGGTGATCGTTGATGAATGTTTTCTGGTAAATTTCTAATCACATCACGCCTGTTATCTGGACAAATTTCAATGGTTTTAAGTATATTTATGGATGGATTTTGGAATAATTATGGTGATTTTCTGGAGACTATGTCAATTCTATATCTCGAATTTCTATCAATTTGGTGATCGTAGATGAATGATTTCTGGTAAATTTCTAATCACATAACGCCTTTTATCTTGACCAATTCCAATTGTTTTGGGTATATATATGGATGAATTTTGGAATATTTATGGTGTATTTCTGGAGACTTTGTGACTTCTTTCTCGAATAAATGTGATTGACATTTGACTCAAGTTTTTTGGATATCTCGCATTTCTATCAGTTTGGAGATCGTTGGTAAATGATTTCTGGTAAATCTCTGATCACATCACGTCTGTTATCTGGACAAATTTCAATGGTTTTAAGTATTATTTATGGATGGATTTTGGAATATATATGGTGATTTTTCTGGAGACTTTGTCACCTCTTTCTCGAATAAATGTGATTGAAATTGTCTCAAGTTTTTGGATATATCGCATTTCTATCAGTTTGGCGATCGTTGGTAAATGATTTCTGGTAAATCTCTGATCACATCACGTCTGTATTCTGGACAAATTCCAATGATTTGGCTATATATATAGATGAATTTTAGAATATTTATGGTGATTTTCTGGAGACTTTGTTACTTCTTTCTCGAATAAATGTGATTGAAATTTGACTCAAGTTTTTTGGATATCTCGCATTTCTATCAGTTTGGTGATCGTTGATGAATGATTTCTGGTAAATTTCTAATCACATCCCGCCTGTTATCTAGACAAATTCCAATGGCTTTGGATATATTTCTCGGCGAATATATCTGGTGGATATTTCAGGTAGCTTGAATTGCAATCAATTGCATGATAATTTCTGGCAAATTTCTGGTTACTGCACGCCTGTTTTCTGGACAAATTCCAATGGTTTTGGCTATATATATGGATGAATTTTAAAATATTTATGGTGATTTTCTGGAGACTTTGTCACCTCTTTCTCGAATAAATGTGATTGAAATTTGTCTCAAGTTTTTTGGATATATCGCATTTCTATCAGTTTGGCGATCGTTGGTAAATGATTTCTGGTAAATCTCTGATCACATCACGTCTGTATTCTGGACAAATTCCAATGATTTTGGCTATATATATAGATGAATTCTAGAATATATATGGTGATTTTCTGGAGACTTTTTCACTTCTTTCTCGAATAAATGTTATTTACATTTGACTCAATTTTTTGGGATAGCTCGAATTTCTATGAATTTGGTGATAGTAGATGAATGTTTTCTGGTAAATTTCTAATCACATCACGCCTGTTATCTGGACAAATTTCAATGGTTTTAAGTATATTTATGGATGGATTTTGGAATAATTATGGTGATTTTCTGGAGACTATGTCAATTCTATATCTCGAATTTCTATCAATTTGGTGATCGTAGATGAATGATTTCTGGTAAATTTCTAATCACATAACGCCTTTTATCTTGACCAATTCCAATTGTTTTGGGTATATTTATGGATGAATTTTAGAATATATATGGTGATTTTCTGGAGACTTTGTCACTTCTTTCTCGAATAAATGTGATTGAAATTTGACTCAAGTTTTTTGGATATCTCGCATTTCTATCAATTTGGTGATCGTTGATGAATGATTTCTGGTAAATTTCTAATCACATCCCGCCTGTTATCTAGACAAATTCCAATGGTTTTGGATATATTTCTCGGCGAATATATCTGGTGGATATTTCAGGTAGCTTGAATTGCTATCAATTGGATGATCATTTCTGGCAAATTTCTGGTCACTGCACGCCTGTTTTCTGGACAAATTCCAATTGTTTTGGGTATATTTCTTGGCAAATATTTTTTGGTGGATTTTTCAGGTAGCTTGAATTGCTATCAATTTGATGATCATTTTACATGATTTGTGGCAAATTTCTGGTCACCGCACGCCTGTTTTCTGGACAAATTCCAATGGTTTTGGGTATATATATGGATGAATTTTGGAATATTTATGGTGTATTTCTGGAGACTTTGTGACTTCTTTCTCGAATAAATGTGATTGACATTTGACTCAAGTTTTTTGGATATCTCGCATTTCTATCAGTTTGGAGATCGTTGGTAAATGATTTCTGGTAAATCTCTGATCACATCACGTCTGTTATCTGGACAAATTTCAATGGTTTTAAGTATATTTATGGATGGATTTTGGAATAATTATGGTGATTTTCTGGAGACTATGTCAATTCTATATCTCGAATTTCTATCAATTTGGTGATCGTAGATGAATGATTTCTGGTAAATTTCTAATCACATAACGCCTTTTATCTTGACCAATTCCAATTGTTTTGGGTATATTTATGGATGAATTTTAGAATATTTATGGTGATTTTCTGGAGACTTTTTCACTTCTTTCTCGCATAAATGTGATTGACATTTGACTCAAGTTTTTTGGATATCTCGCATTTCTATCAGTTTGGAGATCGTTGGTAAATGATTTCTGGTAAATCTCTGATCACATCACGTCTGTTATCTGGACAAATTTCAATGGTTTTAAGTATTTTTATGGATGGATTTTGGAATATATATGGTGATTTTCTGGAGACTTTGTCACTTCTATATCTCGAATTTCTATCAATTTGGTGATCGTAGATGAATGTTTTCCGGTAAATTTCTAATCACATGACGCCTGCTATTTCGACCAATTCCTATGCTTATAAGTATATTTATGGATGGATTTTGAAATAATTATGGTGATTTTCTGGAGACTTTGTCACTTCTTTCTCGAATAAATGTGATTGAAATTTGACTCAAGTTTTTTGGATATCTCGCATTTCTATCAGTTTGGTGATCGTTGCTGAATGATTTCTGGTAAATTTCTAATCACATCCCGCCTGTTATCTAGACAAATTCCAATGGTTTTGGATATATTTCTCAGCGAATATATCTGGTGGATATTTCAGGTAGCTTGAATTGCTATCAATTCGATGATCATTTCTGGCAAATTTCTGGTCACTGCACGCCTGTTTTCTGGACAAATTCCAATGGTTTTGGCTATATATATGGATGAATTTTAAAATATTTATGGTGATTTTCTGGAGACTTTGTCACCTCTTTCTCGAATAAATGTGATTGAAATTTGTCTCAAGTTTTTTGGATATATCGCATTTCTATCAGTTTGGCGATCGTTGGTAAATGATTTCTGGTAAATCTCTGATCACATCACGTCTGTATTCTGGACAAATTCCAATGATTTTGGCTATATATATAGATGAATTCTAGAATATATATGGTGATTTTCTGGAGACTTTTTCACTTCTTTCTCGAATAAATGTTATTTACATTTGACTCAATTTTTTGGGATAGCTCGAATTTCTATGAATTTGGTGATAGTAGATGAATGTTTTCTGGTAAATTTCTAATCACATCACGCCTGTTATCTGGACAAATTTCAATGGTTTTAAGTATATTTATGGATGGATTTTGGAATAATGATGGTGATTTTCTGGAGACTATGTCAATTCTATATCTCGAATTTCTATCAATTTGGTGATCGTAGATGAATGATTTCTGGTAAATTTCTAATCACATAACGCCTTTTATCTTGACCAATTCCAATTGTTTTGGGTATATTTATGGATGAATTTTAGAATATATATGGTGATTTTCTGGAGACTTTGTCACTTCTTTCTCGAATAAATGTGATTGAAATTTGACTCAAGTTTTTTGGATATCTCGCATTTCTATCAATTTGGTGATCGTTGATGAATGTTTTGTGGTAAATTTGTACTCACATCGCGCCTGTTATCTAGACAAATTAGAATGGCTTTGGATATATTTCTCGGCGAATATATTTGGTGAATATTTCAGGTAGCTTGAATTGCTATCAATTGGATGATCATTTCTGGCAAATTTCTGGTCACTGCACGCCTGTTTTCTGGACAAATTCCAATTGTTTTGGGTATATTTCTTGGCAAATATTTTTTGGTGGATTTTTCAGGTAGCTTTAATTGCTATCAATTTGATGATCATTTTACATGATTTGTGGCAAATTTCTGGTCACCGCACGCCTGTTTTCTGGACAAATTCCAATGGTTTTGGGTATATATATGGATGAATTTTGGAATATTTATGGTGTATTTCTGGAGACTTTGTGACTTCTTTCTCGAATAAATGTGATTGACATTTGACTCAAGTTTTTTGGATATCTCGCATTTCTATCAGTTTGGAGATCGTTGGTAAATGATTTCTGGTAAATCTCTGATCACATCACGTCTGTTATCTGGACAAATTTCAATGGTTTTAAGTATATTTATGGATGGATTTTGGAATATTTATGGTGATTTTCTGGAGACTTTTTCACTTCGTTCTCGCATAAATGTGATTGACATTTGACTCAAGTTTTTTGGATATCTCGAATTTCTATCAATTTGGTGATCGTAGATGAATGTTTTCCGGTAAATTTCTAATCACATGACGCCTGTTATTTCGACCAATTCCTATGCTTATAAGTATATTTATGGATGGATTTTGGAATAATTATGGTGATTTTCTGGAGACTATGTCAATTCTATATCTCGAATTTCTATCAATTTGGTGATCGTAGATGAATGATTTCTGGTAAATTTCTAATCACATAACGCCTTTTATCTTGACCAATTCCAATTGTTTTGGGTATATTTATGGATGAATTTTAGAATATTTATGGTGATTTTCTGGAGACTTTGTTACTTCTTTCTCGAATAAATGTGATTGAAATTTGACTCAAGTTTTTTGGATATCTCGCATTTCTATCAGTTTGGTGATCGTTGATGAATGATTTCTGGTAAATTTCTAATCACATCCCGCCTGTTATCTAGACAAATTCCAATGGTTTTGGATATATTTCTCAGCGAATATATCTGGTGGATATTTCAGGTAGCTTGAATTGCTATCAATTGGATGATCATTTCTGGCAAATTTCTGGTCACTGCACGCCTGTTTTTTGGACAAATTCCAATTGTTTTGGGTATATTTCTTGGCAAATATTTTTTGGTGGATTTTTCAGGTAGCTTTAATTGCTATCAATTTGATGATCATTTTACATGATTTGTGGCAAATTTCTGGTCACCGCACGCCTGTTTTCTGGACAAATTCCAATGGTTTTGGGTATATATATGGATGAATTTTGGAATATTTATGGTGTATTTCTGGAGACTTTGTGACTTCTTTCTCGAATAAATGTGATTGACATTTGACTCAAGTTTTTTGGATATCTCGCATTTCTATCAGTTTGGAGATCGTTGGTAAATGATTTCTGGTAAATCTCTGATCACATCACGTCTGTTATCTGGACAAATTTCAATGGTTTTAAGTATATTTATGGATGGATTTTGGAATATATATGGTGATTTTCTGGAGACTTTGTCACTTCTATATCTCGAATTTCTATCAATTTGGTGATCGTAGATGAATGTTTTCCGGTAAATTTCTAATCACATGACGCCTGTTATTTCGACCAATTCCTATGCTTATAAGTATATTTATGGATGGATTTTGGAATAATTATGGTGATTTTCTGGAGACTATGTCAATTCTATATCTCGCATTTCTATCAATTTGGTGATCGTTGATGAATGATTTCTGGTAAATTGCTGCTCACATCGCGCCTGCGATCTACACAAATTCGAATGGTTTGAAGTATATTTATGGATGAATTTTAGAATATTTATGGTGATTTTCTGGAGACTTTGTCACCTCTTTCTCGAATAAATGTGATTGAAATTTGACTCAAGTTTTTTGGATATCTCGCATTTCTGTCAATTTGGTGATCGTTGATGAATGATTTCTGGTAAATTGCTGCTCACATCACGCCTGCGATCTACACAAATTCGAATGGTTTGAAGTATATTTATGGATGAATTCTAGAATATATATGGTGATTTTCTGGAGACTTTTTCACTTCTTTCTCGAATAAATGTTATTTACATTTGACTCAATTTTTTGGGATAGCTCGAATTTCTATGAATTTGGTGATAGTAGATGAATGTTTTCTGGTAAATTTCTAATCACATCACGCCTGTTATCTGGACAAATTTCAATGGTTTTAAGTATATTTATGGATGGATTTTGGAATAATTATGGTGATTTTCTGGAGACTATGTCAATTCTATATCTCGAATTTCTATCAATTTGGTGATCGTAGATGAATGATTTCTGGTAAATTTCTAATCACATAACGCCTTTTATCTTGACCAATTCCAATTGTTTTGGGTATATTTATGGATGAATTTTAGAATATTTATGGTGATTTTCTGGAGACTTTGTTACTTCTTTCTCGAATAAATGTGATTGAAATTTGACTCAAGTTTTTTGGATATCTCGCATTTCTATCAGTTTGGTGATCGTTGATGAATGATTTCTGGTAAATTTCTAATCACATCCCGCCTGTTATCTAGACAAATTCCAATGGTTTTGGATATATTTCTCAGCGAATATATCTGGTGGATATTTCAGGTAGCTTGAATTGCTATCAATTGGATGATCATTTCTGGCAAATTTCTGGTCACTGCACGCCTGTTTTCTGGACAAATTCCAATTGTTTTGGGTATATTTCTTGGCAAATATTTTTTGGTGGATTTTTCAGGTAGCTTGAATTGCTATCAATTTGATGATCATTTTACATGATTTGTGGCAAATTTCTGGTCACCGCACGCCTGTTTTCTGGACAAATTCCAATGGTTTTGGGTATATATATGGATGAATTTTGGAATATTTATGGTGTATTTCTGGAGACTTTGTGACTTCTTTCTCGAATAAATGTGATTGACATTTGACTCAAGTTTTTTGGATATCTCGCATTTCTATCAGTTTGGAGATCGTTGGTAAATGATTTCTGGTAAATCTCTGATCACATCACGTCTGTTATCTGGACAAATTTCAATGGTTTTAAGTATATTTATGGATGGATTTTGGAATATATATGGTGATTTTCTGGAGACTTTGTCACTTCTATATCTCGAATTTCTATCAATTTGGTGATCGTAGATGAATGTTTTCCGGTAAATTTCTAATCACATGACGCCTGTTATTTCGACCAATTCCTATGCTTATAAGTATATTTATGGATGGATTTTGGAATAATTATGGTGATTTTCTGGAGACTTTGTCACGTCTTTCTCGAATAAATGTGATTGAAATTTGACTCAAGTTTTTTGGATATCTCGCATTTCTGTCAATTTGGTGATCGTTGATGAATGATTTCTGGTAAATTGCTGCTCACATCGCGCCTGCGATCTACACAAATTCGAATGGTTTGAAGTATATTTATGGATGAATTTTAGAATATTTATGGTGATTTTCTGGAGACTTTGTCACCTCTTTCTCGAATAACTGTGAATGACATTTGACTCAAGTTTTTTGGATATCTCGCATTTCTATCAGTTTGGTGATCGTTGATGAATGATTTCTGGTAAATTTCTAATCACATCCCGCCTGTTATCTAGACAAATTCCAATGGTTTTGGATATATTTCTCAGCGAATATATCTGGTGGATATTTCAGGTAGCTTGAATTGCTATCAATTCGATGATCATTTCTGGCAAATTTCTGGTCACTGCACGCCTGTTTTCTGGACAAATTCCAATTGTTTTGGGTATATTTCTTGTCAAATATTTTTTGGTGGATTTTTCAGGTAGCTTGAATTGCTATCAATTTGATGATCATTTTACATGATTTGTGGCAAATTTCTGGTCACCGCACGCCTGTTTTCTGGACAAATTCCAATGGTTTTGGGTATATATATGGATGAATTTTGGAATATTTATGGTGTATTTCTGGAGACTTTGTGACTTCTCTCTCGAATAAATGTGATTGACATTTGACTCAAGTTTTTTGGATATATCGCATTTCTATCAGTTTAGCGATCGTTGGTAAATGATTTCTGGTAAATCTCTGATCACATCACGTCTGTATTCTGGACAAATTCCAATGATTTTGGCTATATATAGATGAATTTTAGAATATTTATGGTGATTCTCTGGAGACTTTTTCACTTCTTTCTCGAATAAATGTGATTGAAATTTGACTCAAGTTTTTTGGATATCTCGCATTTCTATCAATTTGCTGATCGTTGATGAATGTTTTATGGTAAATTTCTGCTCACATCACGCCTGCGATCTACACAAATTCGAATGGTTTGAAGTATATTTATGGATGAATTCTGGAATATATATGGTGATTTTCTGGAGACTTTTTCACTTCTTTCTCGAATAAATGTTATTTACATTTGACTCAATTTTTTGGGATAGCTCGAATTTCTATGAATTTGGTGATAGTAGATGAATGTTTTCTGGTAAATTTCTAATCACATCACGCCTGTTATCTGGACAAATTTCAATGGTTTTAAGTATATTTATGGATGGATTTTGGAATAATTATGGTGATTTTCTGGAGACTATGTCAATTCTATATCTCGCATTTCTATCAATTTGGTGATCGTTGATGAATGATTTCTGGTAAATTTCTAATCACATCCCGCCTGTTATCTAGACAAATTCCAATGGCTTTGGATATATTTCTCGGCGAATATATCTGGTCGATTTTTCAGGTAGCTTGAATTGCTATTAATTTAGTGATTATTTTGCATGAGTTCTGGCAAATTTCTGGTCATAGCACGCCTGTTTTCTGGACAAATTCCAATGGTTTTGGGTATATATATGGATAAATTTTGGAATATTTATGGTGTATTTCTGGAGACTTTGTCACTTCTTTCTCGAATAAATGTGATTGACATTTGACTCAAGTTTTTGGGGTATCTCGAATTTCTATCAATTTGGTAATCGTTGATGAATGATTTCTGGCAAATTTCTGCTCACATCACGCCTGTTATCTGGACAAATTCCAATGGTTTTAAGTATATTTATTGATGAATTTTAGAATATATATGGTGATTTTCTGGAGATCTTGTCACTTCTTTCTCGAATAAATGTGATTGAAATTTGACTCAAGTTTTTTGGATATCTGGCATTTCTATCAATTTGGTGATCGTTGATGAATGATTTCTGGTAAATTTCTGCTCACATCACGCCTGTTATCTGGACAAATTTCAATGGTTTTAAGTATATTTATTGTCGAATTTTAGAATATATATGGTGATTTTCTGGAGACTTTTTCACTTCTTTCTCGAATAAATGTTATTTACATTTGACTCAATTTTTTGTGATATCTCGAATTTCTATCAATTTGGTGATCGTAGATGAATGTTTTCTGGTAAATTTCTAATCACATCACGCCTGTTATGTGGACAAATTCCAATGGTTTTAAATATATTTATGGATGAATTATAGAATACATACGGTGATTTCCTGGAGACTTTGTGACTTCCTTCTCGAATAACTGTGATTGACATTTGACTCAAGTTTTTGGGGTATCTCGAATTTCTATCAATTTGGTGATCGTAGATGAATGTTTTCTATCAATTTCTAATCACATCACGCCTCTTATCTGGACAAATTCCAATGGTTATAAGTATATTTATGGATGGATTTTGGAATATTTATGGTGTAATTCTGGAGAGTTTCTGACTTCCTCCATGAATAAATGTGATCGACCTCTGTTTCAAATTTTTGCGGAATCGTGAATTTTTTCGATTTGGAGATCGTTATTAAATGATTTCTGGTAAATTTCTAATCACATCCCGCCTGTTATCTGGAAAAATTCCAATGGTTTTGGGTATATATATGGATGAATTTTGGAATATTTATGGTGTATTTCTGGAGACTTTGTCACTTTTTTCTCGAATAAATGTGATTGACGTTTGACTCAAGTTTTTGGGGTATCTCGAATTTCTATGAATTTGGTAATCGTTGATGAATGATTTCTGGCAAATTTCTGCTGACATCACGCCTGTTATCTGGACAAATTCCAATGGTTTTAAGTATATTTATTGATGAATTTTAGAATATATATGGTGATTTTCTGGAGATCTTGTCACTTCTTTCTCGAATAAATGTGATTGAAATTTGAGTCAAGTTTTTTGGATATCTGGCATTTCTATCAATTTGGTGATCGTTGATGAATGATTTCTGGTAAATTTCTGCTCACATCACGCCTGTTATCTGGACAAATTTCAATGGTTTTAAGTATATTTATTGTCGAATTTTAGAATATATATGGTGATTGTCTGGAGACTGCGTCACTTCATTCTCGAATAAATGTGATTGACATTTGACTCAAGCTTTGGGGTATCTCGATTTTCTATCAATTTGGTGATCGTAGATGAATGTTTTCTGGTAAATTTCTAATCACATCACGCCTGTTATCTGGACAAATTCCAATGGTTTTAAGTATATTTATTGTCGAATTTTAGAATATATATGGTGATTGTCTGGAGACTGCGTCACTTCATTCTCGAATAAATGTGATTGACATTTGACTCAAGTTTTTGGGTATCTCGAATTTCTATCTATTTGGTGATGTTAGATGAATGATTTCTGGTAAATTTCTGCTCACATCCCGCCTGTTATCTGGACAAATTCCAATGGTTTTGGATATATTTCTCGGCGAATATATCTGGTGGATATTTCAAGTAGCTTGAATTGCTATCAATTGGATGATCATTTCTGGCAAATTTCTGATCACATCACGTCTGTTTTCTGGATAAATTCCAATGGTTTTGGCTATATATGTGGATGAATTTTAGAATATTTATGGTGATTTGCTGGTGACTTTGTCACTTCTTTCTCGAATAAATGTGATTGAAATTTGACTCAAGTTTTTGGGATATCTCGAATTTCTATCAAATTGGTGATCGTAGATGAATGATTTCTGGTAAATCTCTGATCACATGACGCCTGTTATCTTGACCCATTCCAATTATTTTGGGTATATTTCTCGGCGAATATTTTTTGGTGGATTTTTCAGGTAGCTTGAATTGCTATCAATTTGATGATCATTTTGCATTATTTTGTGGCAAATTTCTGGTCACAGCATGCCTGTTTTTCGGACAAATGCCGATGGTTTTGGGTATATATATGGATGAATTTTGGAATATTCGTGGTAATTTTATGGAGACTTTGTAACTTCCTTCTAGAATAAATGTGATTGCCATTTGACTCAAGTTTTTAGGATATCTCGAATTTCTATCAATTTGGTCATCGTAGATGAATGTTTTCTGGTAAATTTCTAATCACATCACGCCTGTTTTCTGGACGAAGTTCAATTGTTTTGGGTATATTTCTCGGCGAATATCTCTGGTGGATTTTTCAGGTAGCTTGAATTGCTATCAATTTGATGATCATTTCTGGCAAATTTCTGGTCACAGCACGCCTGTTTTCTGGACAAATTCCAATGATTTTGGGTATATATTGCGACGAGTATCTCGCCGTGGTCACCGCGGTACTGAGCACGTGCTCGCCGCCTTGACCATGCGCCGAGTGGGGGGCAATGGGCTGCGCGAAATTCGGCGCACCGCGGTAATTATCGCGCGGGAAAGCGCGCGGGCCGCGGCGGCTAATCAAGGAGAGAGGGCAATTAGGCGCGCGATCGGCCCTCGATCCTTGCTCGATCGCACGATTTAGATTAGTGTGTCTCGGGACACGGCTTCTCCCGAGACGTTTCGCAGCGGAGCGCTACGTCCCTTGTCGCGTGACGCGTTTTAAGTTTGTAGAGAGAGTGAGTGAGAGAGAGAGATAAAGTTATAGAGAGAAAGAGAGAGAGAGAGAGAGAGGTGCAATATAGTGCAGGTGCACTGAAGCTGCCGGATCGAAGAAACGAACTTGTATCGCTTTGATCTCGCCCTTGCGGGTTAGAGATTGGTGAAACAAGGTCCAACAACAACAAGCGAACCTTGGGACGCTTGGATCTCGCCCTTGCGGGTTTGAGATTGGCGAAACAAGAAGTAGCTACAACAACAAAGCGGAGGGCATTTTTCCCGCCAACTTCAAGATCGCCGCCGCCAAAGTAAGTGGGATTATTAAATAATATATTGTATAACGCGTGCGCGATCATCCGCGTCGGGAGAGTGAGAGAGAGAGAGAGAGAGAGAGAAAGTTTTTAGATAGCGTCGACCAGATTGTCGGGTTCATTTTATAATTTTTTTTTATAATAAATAATTTATTAACTTAACAGTCGAAACATTCGCGTAATTATTTCGCGCACCTTTCCCTATTTTTTTCGCGTCCCTTATAGCGGCGAGCACCCAGGCTCGCCCCGCCGAGTCCGCGGATTTTCCGCGCGACTACACTGACCGGAGGGAGGAGAGAGCGGAGAATCCTACAGTCGCGTGGTGGCTGGGAGCCGGGCGAAATTAGCCACCCGGTAACCGCCACGTGACAAATTGGCGACCGTGACAGGACGCCGGCGGTAGGGGTCGCGAACGAAAAATTTTTAACTTTTTCGTAAGGGAGCGGGCGCGAAAATTGCGCGCGATAGTGTAGCGTTAGTGTGTGAAGTGTGTGTGAGTGTAGGAGGGGGGAATAATAGCTCGTGGCTCCGCGCTGTAATAAGCGCTGAGCGGGAAAATTTTATTCTTTGTTTGAGTAATCGGGAGCGAGAGTGGCGAATTAGTTTTTTTTGCGGGATAACTAATTTTGATGATTATTATTGTTAATAATAATAATTAATAATTATTAACAGTACTATTAAAACAGTAATTATTAAAATTTTTTTTTCAATTGTCGAGTTAGAGCCGATAGCAGAGGGCGCGTCGGTGATTTGCACTGACCCCTCGCGTGTAAGCTTCAGCGTGCGAAGGGGGAGGGTTGCAGTTCTTCGTGCACAGGGGCACAGAGGAAGTGCAGGAGTGCACATTTGTGCAAATATTTTATTTGAATAAGGTGGTGTTTGTGTGTGTCGCGGCGACCGTAGCGAGCGTGCTGTTATATTTTTAATATTGGGATAATTTTAAAATATTTTATGATAATAATTTATTCGTAACAAGCAATATTTTTATTATATTTAATAATATTTTTATGATATTTAATATTTTTATTATATTTTGTAATTTCTTTTGTATTTTGTAAGTTGTTTTCTTTTGTGTTTTGTTTTATTTAGCATTTTTCTTTTTTTTTTTGAAATTGTTGTGTTTTGATTTCCAGCTTGAGAGGGGGGAATTTTCACATTTCAGATTTTCTTCTTTTCAGTATTTTAATTTTTTTTTTTATATATATAGCTGGCAGCGCGCGCAGAGGTGCGGTCCAGCACCTAGAAAGCGGGGGGAGGGTGTTGCCATTCGGCGGTACCTTTTGTACCCGCCTGAGTGTTGACGCGACCACCCTTTGAGTGTGGTTGGGGCCGTAATGGCGGACCAAAGGAAACGGTCCTCCATTAGCGGCGTGGAGACGATAAGTGTCGACGAGGAGGAGGAGGCGGCGATGCAGCGCGCTCGCGACCGCGTCGCCGCCATTAATAGAGTTTGTGAGCGTTATGGTGAGCGCGTGCGTGCCTTGCCACTTGCATCCGCGAAGGCCAGGCGCCTGCGGAGGCATGTGCGAGGCATGCCAATATATCGTGTGGTGATGGAGTTATGTCGAAGCAAGCTCTGCTTTCAGGGCGACCACAATGAGTTGCGGGAGCGCTTATGGCGTTTCCTGCTCATGGTTGCCCGGCCTCTGCTGGACGTTCCCTGGGTCGAAGGATACGACGACAACTATGACGCCGGACCATTGGATCCTCCTTTGGTTTGTTACGATTTGTGGTTGCCGTCGATTTCTCCCCAGAAGCGAGGAACGGATCGTGAAAACAGCCCCGCGAAGGATGACGGCGCGGCAGCTATCACGACCAGCACGACCGGAGAGGATAGTGAGAGTTCTTCGGGAGTTCGTGTTCGAGAGATTGGAGTTGATCCTAAGGATCATCCCCCGACTGTTTTTAAACAAGGGGTAGATGTCCCGGGAACCTCCAAGCCGGAGTCGATTGAGGTAGACGGGCTGACCCTCCGAATGCAGGAGCAGGTACGGCAGATCGTATCATCTGTGATGACAGAAATTTTTGCATCACAGGGTGATATTATTCCGCAGACGCTGAGAGGAGCAACTACGCAAGTTGCTCCTTCTATGGCGTTAGCGGGTGGGCCAGCTAACCAAGGCGAGAGCCCGAGTCTGCCGCCTAATTCAGCTGAGACAGGGAAGCCTCCTGCAGCGGCCTCTACGCCGCATAAAAGGAAGGTTTCCTTGAAGAAAGCAAACAAGGTGTTGGTGAGTTCGGATGCGGATGACTCTTCACAGAGCGGATCGTCAGAAGAAGAATCCGTGTTGATGTCGGCGCCGCGTCTGAGCAAGTTAGTGAGTCGTCGTGATAGAGTGAGGGTCGAGGATACTGCTCAGAGGAGACGCAGTCGGCAGGTTTTACCTTCGACGACTGAGTCAGCCGCGGGCGATCTTCAGTTGGCAACAACTATGGCCCGGAGGAGTAGCGATGATAGTTTGACTAGAGAGAGAGACGTGAGTTTTCGCGACATAACCCGCTGCAGACGGGCGTTGCGAGATGCACGTCTTTCTTTTGCGGGTAGAGATACGGAGGATGCGTGGGATTTCCTTGAGGGTCTCGAGTTATTCAAGGAGCAGCTGGGAGTTTCAGGTAGATGTTTAATAGGCTCCTTGCAATCGGCTTTCGTGGATGACGCTCGGAAATGGTACCACCGCGTCCAACGTATGTTTGTGGATTGGGAGTCTTTCGTGCAAGCCTTCCAGAACAAGTACTGCACGATAGTTAGCGATTCGACTCTGCTCAGAGATCTCCAGTGTTTGCGCCAGAGAGAAGGAGAGACGATCGCGAGGTTTGTGGATGCGTTCCAGACGAAGGCGAACGCTATGCGTCGCCCGCCGTCGGAACGCCGCCAGAAGAGGATGATCTTTGAGCAGATCTTGCCGACTTACCGGCGGTATATCATGGATAAAGATATGCCGGACGTGCGGTCGCTGGTTCAGTGGGGTAAGCGCTTGGAGGACATCCAACGGATTGATGATAGGTTTGAGTCTCCGTCACTCGACCCGTCATCGAGCAAGAAAAAGGTGGAGAAAAGAATTGAAGATAAAGTTGGAGTACATGCTGCATCTACGGCTCCTAGCCTGCCGCCCGCTGCGTCGAAGAAGAAGAAGAAAAAGAAGAAGAAGAAGAGTACGTCGGCGAGCGGTAGCGGGAGTAGTGATAGCGGTGAGGTAGCTTTGCTAGAAGGCATAGCGAGGCAACAGCACCAGCCGGAGCAGCAGAGTCGTGTCACGGGGCAGATAGCGCCAATGCGCTCGAATCTGCCTCCTCAGGGAGTTGGAAGACGGGAGTTTGGAAGCGGACAGCGAAGCGGCCAAGTGCAGCCATCTAAAACATGGCCCGGGCCCTCGTATGTTCAGCTGCATGCCCCGACTCCAATGCCGACACCTGTGGCGAATGCTCCGTTTTATGGACAGTGCTACACGTGTAACGGCATTGGACATAGAGCCTCTATGTGCCCGAAGCGAGTCTGCTATAAATGCAGGCTTCCGGGACACAACGCGAGCGCCTGCCCAACTGCTAGCCCACAGGTAGCGTGTCAAGTTTGCGACTGCCCTGGAGTAGTTTTCCGGACTTGCCCGAACTGTGCGCACGTAAGGGAGAGCCTGGGAAACGCCAAAGCAGGGCAACAGACGCGTCCCCTGGGCCCTGCGGGGAAACGGTAGTGAGCGAGAGGACGAGTGAAAGATTAAGAGTGGTGGAACGTCGAGAGAAGGAAGTTAGGCAGGAAGAGTCGAGTCAGGAGCGTCAAAATCGAGAGACACAGAGTGAGTGTGAGAAAGAGAGAGAGCATCTCGAGAAGACGCTTCGAGCTTCTCAGGAGTTGACGGATGAGCTCCAGAGGCTCTCCACAGCCTGTAAGCTGCTCGATACAATGCCGGACAAGCCTTCGAATCGAGTTCGCGTTGAGGTGCCTAGTCAGACGCCTGCGCAGAGTTTGGAGTTTCCGCCTCTACAAAGCAGCAGAGAGGCTTCGAACAAAGCTGCGGGTGAAGGATCCGCGAGTTCACTGAGGAATTCGCTGTCCCGTCTGGCTACAGGCGTACTCAAGGGTGCTGTGCCGAAACAATCGAATAGTGAGGAGCAGACGGTGGCCGGTGTCATAACCGACAATCGAATGTACCTAACGGTTCGATTGAACGGCAAAGATGTGTGTGCATTGTTTGATCCAGGTTCCATGATTTCTTTGATCGACCCTGAAGAAGCAAAGGCGTTTAAAGATAAATGGAAACCGGCTCAGCTGGCGGTGCGTGGAGTTACTGGGGGAACTCAGAAAATCCTTGGAGTGCTTGAAGTTCTCTTTGAAGTAGAGAATATCGAGCAGGCAGTTGATCTTAGAATCGTGCCGGATACCGGTCACCCTGTCATTCTCGGGGTAGATTTTGGTCTCAAGTACGGTTTTGAGTTATCGCTGGTAGGATGTTTTGGAGGATTCCTGGTGGAAGATGGCGTCCTTTCTCAAAAGTTGGTGAATTGAGTTCAGATCCGAGAATTTTCGCAGAGTGCTGTGGCATCGTTGAAATACGAAGTGAGGAGCGAGAACAAGTGAAGGCTTTGATGGAAAAGTTACTTCCAGAACCCGGAGAGCTTCACGGGTTTACGACTCTTATTGAACACCACATCGATGTCCAGGGTGCTGTGCCGGTGAGACACGCGCCTAGGCGTATGTCTCCCAAGGTTCTCGAGTTTGCTCAAGAAGAAGTGAAGAAGATGTTTGAGAAAGGGATTATTGAGCGTAGCGCTAGTGAGTGGTGTAGTGCACCAGTGATTGTCAAGCGAGAAGGGAGCTATAGGTTTTGTATAGATTTTAGAGATGTAAATAAGACGACTAGGCGCGATAACTATCCTTTACCGAATATAGATTCGATTTTGGATAAGTTGCGCGAAGCTAGGTATATCTCTAAAATCGACCTAAAGAAAGCTTACTTTCAGGTGTTCTTGACTGAAGTTAGCCGGCAATTTACAGCTTTTGCTGTGCCTGGCTCCGGTCAATGGCAATTCGTTCGTTTACCCTTCGGATTGAAAAATGCGCCGATGACGTTTTGTAGGTTAATCGGGGCCTTATTCGGACCCGAGGTAGAGCCTCACGTTTTCGCGTATTTGGACGATCTGATAGTGGTGACGCAAACGTTCGAAGAGCACCTGAAATGGGTAGAGTTTGTGTTGCGTACGATTGTGGAAGCCGGACTCGAGGTAAATCGTGAGAAGTGTGAATTTTGTTGTTCGAGTGTGCGTTTCCTAGGTTACCGACTGGATGCTGACGGATTAAGGCCGGACCCGGAAAGGGTTGAGCCGGTCCTGAACTATCCGGCACCCAAGAATGTGAAAGAGTTGCGTACGTTTTTGGGTATGGTGGGCTGGTACGCACGGTTTATTGAGAAAGAGTCCGAGCTTAAAGTGCCTCTCACGAAGTTGTTAAAGAAAGATCAACCGTGGGAGTGGCAGGGAGAACAAGAGGTTGCGTTTAATGCTTTGAAGAACGCGCTTGTAAAGGCCCCTGTGCTTGCTCGTCCGAATTTTTCTAAGTCATTTACGGTCCAAAGCGATGCTAGTGATTACGCCATTGGAGCCGTTTTGACTCAGGAAGATGACGATGGGTTTGAGCATCCGATCGTGTATATCAGCCGTGTCTTAAATCCGGCTGAGAGGAATTATACTACGTCGGAAAAGGAGTGCCTGGCCTTATTATGGGCAATTAAAAAATTGAGGCCATACTTGGAGGCTTATGAATTTGTTGCTAAAACAGATCATAGCGCTCTAACTTGGCTTAAAAATCTTAAAGACCCTACAGGGAGGCTAGCGCGTTGGGCCCTCGAGATGCAGCAGTGGGATTTCGAGATTGTGCATACAAAAGGCGCACTCAACAAGGTTCCTGATGCTCTCTCTAGAGGGATCGATAGAGAGATTGCGATTGTGGCGAATTTTGAGACGATCTCGGATCCTTGGTATCATGACAGAATAAACGAGATTCAGCGTTGGCCTCGAAAATTTCCTGGATGGAAAGTGATGGATGGCATGCTTTATCGTTATTCTACTGATGAGATCCTGGATCCGATCTCGTTTGAAGAGGAGGGGTGGAGACTCGTCGTACCAGACGAGTATAGAGTTGGAGTGATCGAGCAGGCACATCGCCACCCGTCGTCGGGTCATCTTGGAATCGAGAAGACTTACGACAGGGTAAGGAGGGAATATTATTGGCCTGGTTTTTACTACCAAGTGCGTGAATACGTGCAGCAGTGTAGCGAATGCCAGCGCTATAAAGTCTCTCAGGCGGGTCCTAAAGGGCTGATGGGTAAGCGAATCGTGGAGAGGCCATGGGCAGTGGTGGCTGCAGACGTGATGGAGCTGCCTCGTAGTAAGAGCCAATTTAAATACATTCTAGTGTTTCAGGATCTTTTTACGAGGTGGATTGAGTTGAAACCATTGCGTGCGGCTAACGGGAAGGCAGTGGCGAAAGCTTTTGAAGAGTTGGTGTTATTTAGGTGGGAGACTCCCGAGTTCTTATTGACGGACAATGGTACAGAGTTCGTTAATAAGCATCTCCGGGAGATGTTGGAGGATTTTGGTGTGAAGCATGTAACCACGCCTCCCTATCACCCCCAAGCCAATCCGGTTGAGCGTACAAATAGAACGTTAAAA
>JACCIE010000332.1:0-23086 GCA_018906755.1 Sycophaga agraensis | reverse complement strand
AATATCTGGTAAAATTTGTTGATGTGTATCGAAATGGAAAAAGATTGTTCTAGAAATTTATCACAAACCATCCATGAATTATCAGCGAATCGCTTACAGTTTCGAGCGAACGCGAAAAATATGGCGGCAAAATCTATCAATTTTTCTAGTACAATTATCCTGAAATCCTCAACAATCATGCAGTAATATTCCAATTTCCGTTCAGAAAACACCTAAAATTATTGGAAATTGTCCAAACTAAAACCGAACTGTGACTAGAAAACGACTGAAAATATGCGTAAACGTTGTTGATGAATATCGAAATCTAAAAAGATTGCGTCTAGAAATTTATCACAAACCATCCATGAATTATCAGCGAATCGCTACAGTTTCGACACCAACGCGAAAAATATGGCGGCAAAATCTATCAATTCTTCTAGTACAATTCTCTAGAAATCCTCAAAAATCATGCAGTAATATTCCCAAATGCGTTCTAGAAAAACACCTAAAATTATTGGAATTGTCCATAATAAAACCGAACTGTGACTAGAAAACGACTGAAAATATGTGTAAACGTTGTTGATGAATATCGAAATCAAAAAGATTGGTCTAGAAATTTATCACAAACCATCCATGAATTATCAGCGAATCGCTACAGTTTCGACCCAACGCGAAAAATAAGGCGGAAAAATCTATCAATTTTTCTAGTACAATTCTCCTGAAATCCTCAAAAATCATGCAGTGATATTCCTATTTGCGTTCAGAAAAACCCCTAAAATTATTGGAATTGTCCAAAATAAAACTGAACTGCGACTAGAAAACAACTGAAAATATGTGTAAAAGTTGTTGATGAATATCGAAATCGAAAAAGATTGGTCTAGAAATTTATCACAAACCATCCATGAATTATCAGCGAATCGCTACAATTTGAAACCAACGCGAAAAATGTGGCGGCAAAATCTATCAATTCTTCTAGTACAATTCTCTAGAAATCCTCAAAAATCATGCAGTAATATTCCTATTTGGGTTCAGAAAAACATAAAATTATTGGAATTGTCCATAATAAAACCGAACTGTTACTAGAAAACGACTGAAAATATGTGTAAAATTTGTTGATGTGTATCGAAATGGAAAAAGATTGTTCTAGAAATTTATCACAAACCATCCATGAATTATCAGCGAATCGCTGCAGTTTCGAGCGAACGCGAAAAATATGGCGGCAAAATCTATCAATTTTTCTAGTACAATTATCCTGAAATCCTCAACAATCATGCAGTAATATTCCAATTTACGTTCAGAAAAACAGCTAAAATTATTGGAATTGTCCAAAACAAAACCGAACTGTGACTAGAAAACTACTGAAAATATGTGTAAACGTTGTTGATGAATATCGAAATCGAAAAAGATTGGTCTAGAAATTTATCACAAACCATCCATGAATTATCAGCAAATCGCTACAGTTTCGACCCAACCGCGAAAAATATGGCGGAAACATCTATCAATTCTTTTAATGCTATGCTCCTGAAAACCTCAAAGAATCATCCAGTAATAATCCCAAATGCCTTCAGAAAGAGATCTAAAATTATTGGAATTGTCCATACTAATACCGAACTGTGACTAGAAAACGACTGAAAATATGCGTAAAATTTGTTGATGAGTATCGAAATCTAAAAAGATTCGTCTAGAAATTTATCACAAACCATCCATGAATTATCAGCGAATCGCTACAGTTTCGACACAACGCGAAAAATATGGCGGCAAAATCTATCAATTCTTCTAGTACAATTCTCTAGAAATCCTCAAAAATCATGCAGTGATATTCCATATTGCGTTCAGAAAAACCCCTAAAATTATTGGAATTGTCCAAAATAAAACTGAACTGCGACTAGAAAACAACTGAAAATATGTGTAAAAGTTGTTGATGAATATCGAAATCGAAAAAGATTGGTCTAGAAATTTATCACAAACCATCCATGAATTATCAGCGAATCGCTACAATTTGAAACCAACGCGAAAAATGTGGCGGCAAAATCTATCAATTCTTCTAGTACAATTCTCTAGAAATCCTCAAAAATCATGCAGTAATATTCCTATTTGGGTTCAGAAAAACATAAAATTATTGGAATTGTCCATAATAAAACCGAACTGTTACTAGAAAACGACTGAAAATATGTGTAAATTTGTTGATGTGTATCGAAATGGAAAAAGATTGTTCTAGAAATTTATCACAAACCATCCATGAATTATCAGCGAATCGCTGCAGTTTCGAGCGAACGCGAAAAATATGGCGGCAAAATCTATCAATTCTTCTAGTACAATTCTCTAGAAATCCTCAAAAATCATGCAGTGATATTCCTATTTGCGTTCAGAAAAACCCCTAAAATTATTGGAATTGTCCAAAATAAAACTGAACTGCGACTAGAAAACAACTGAAAATATGTGTAAAAGTTGTTGATGAATATCGAAATCGAAAAAGATTGGTCTAGAAATTTATCACAAACCATCCATGAATTATCAGCGAATCGCTACAATTTGAAACCAACGCGAAAAATGTGGCGGCAAAATCTATCAATTCTTCTAGTACAATTCTCTAGAAATCCTCAAAAATCATGCAGTAATATTCCTATTTGGGTTCAGAAAAACATAAAATTATTGGAATTGTCCATAATAAAACCGAACTGTTACTAGAAAACGACTGAAAATATGTGTAAAATTTGTTGATGTGTATCGAAATGGAAAAAGATTGTTCTAGAAATTTATCACAAACCATCCATGAATTATCAGCGAATCGCTGCAGTTTCGAGCGAACGCGAAAAATATGGCGGCAAAATCTATCAATTTTTCTAGTACAATTATCCTGAAATCCTCAACAATCATGCAGTAATATTCCAATTTACGTTCAGAAAAACAGCTAAAATTATTGGAATTGTCCAAAACAAAACCGAACTGTGACTAGAAAACTACTGAAAATATGCGTAAAATTTGTTGATGAATATCGAAATCTAAAAAGATTCGTCTAGAAATTTATCACAAACCATCCATGAATTATCAGCGAATCGCTACAGTTTCGACACAACGCGAAAAATATGGCGGCAAAATCTATCAATTCTTCTAGTACAATTCTCTAGAAATCCTCAAAAAATCATGCAATAATATTCCCAAATGCGTCTAGAAAAACACCTAAAATTATTGGAATTGTCCATAATAAAACCGAACTGTGACTAGAAAACGACTGAAAATATGTGTAAACGTTGTTGATGAGTATCGAAATCAAAAAGATTGGTCTAGAAATTTATCACAAACCATCCATGAATTATCAGCGAATCGCTACAGTTTCGACCCAACGCGAAAAATAAGGCGGAAAAATCTATCAATTTTTCTAGTACAATTCTCCTGAAATCCTCAAAAATCATGCAGTGATATTCCTATTTGCGTTCAGAAAAACCCCTAAAATTATTGGAATTGTCCAAAATAAAACTGAACTGCGACTAGAAAACAACTGAAAATATGTGTAAAAGTTGTTGATGAATATCGAAATCGAAAAAGATTGGTCTAGAAATTTATCACAAACCATCCATGAATTATCAGCGAATCGCTACAATTTGAAACCAACGCGAAAAATGTGGCGGCAAAATCTATCAATTCTTCTAGTACAATTCTCTAGAAATCCTCAAAAATCATGCAGTAATATTCCTATTTGGGTTCAGAAAAACATAAAATTATTGGAATTGTCCATAATAAAACCGAACTGTTACTAGAAAACGACTGAAAATATGTGTAAAATTTGTTGATGTGTATCGAAATGGAAAAAGATTGTTCTAGAAATTTATCACAAACCATCCATGAATTATCAGCGAATCGCTGCAGTTTCGAGCGAACGCGAAAAATATGGCGGCAAAATCTATCAATTTTTCTAGTACAATTATCCTGAAATCCTCAACAATCATGCAGTAATATTCCAATTTACGTTCAGAAAAACAGCTAAAATTATTGGAATTGTCCAAAACAAAACCGAACTGTGACTAGAAAACTACTGAAAATATGTGTAAACGTTGTTGATGAATATCGAAATCGAAAAAGATTGGTCTAGAAATTTATCACAAACCATCGATGAATTATCAGCAAATCGCTACAGTTTCGACCCAACCGCGAAAAATATGGCGGAAACATCTATCAATTCTTTTAATGCTATGCTCCTGAAAACCTCAAAGAATCATCCAGTAATAATCCCAAATGCCTTCAGAAAGAGATCTAAAATTATTGGAATTGTCCATACTAATACCGAACTGTGACTAGAAAACGACTGAAAATATGTGTAAAATTTGTTGATGAGTATCGAAATCTAAAAAGATTCGTCTAGAAATTTATCACAAACCATCCATGAATTATCAGCGAATCGCTACAATTTGAAACCAACGCGAAAAATATGGCGGCAAAATCTATCAATTCTTCTAGTACAATTCTCTAGAAATCCTCAAAAATCATGCAGTGATATTCCTATTTGCGTTCAGAAAAACCCCTAAAATTATTGGAATTGTCCAAAATAAAACTGAACTGCGACTAGAAAACAACTGAAAATATGTGTAAAAGTTGTTGATGAATATCGAAATCGAAAAAGATTGGTCTAGAAATTTATCACAAACCATCCATGAATTATCAGCGAATCGCTACAATTTGAAACCAACGCGAAAAATGTGGCGGCAAAATCTATCAATTCTTCTAGTACAATTCTCTAGAAATCCTCAAAAATCATGCAGTAATATTCCTATTTGGGTTCAGAAAAACATAAAATTATTGGAATTGTCCATAATAAAACCGAACTGTTACTAGAAAACGACTGAAAATATGTGTAAAATTTGTTGATGTGTATCGAAATGGAAAAAGATTGTTCTAGAAATTTATCACAAACCATCCATGAATTATCAGCGAATCGCTGCAGTTTCGAGCGAACGCGAAAAATATGGCGGCAAAATCTATCAATTCTTCTAGTACAATTCTCTAGAAATCCTCAAAAATCATGCAGTGATATTCCTATTTGCGTTCAGAAAAACCCCTAAAATTATTGGAATTGTCCAAAATAAAACTGAACTGCGACTAGAAAACAACTGAAAATATGTGTAAAAGTTGTTGATGAATATCGAAATCGAAAAAGATTGGTCTAGAAATTTATCACAAACCATCCATGAATTATCAGCGAATCGCTACAATTTGAAACCAACGCGAAAAATGTGGCGGCAAAATCTATCAATTCTTCTAGTACAATTCTCTAGAAATCCTCAAAAATCATGCAGTAATATTCCTATTTGGGTTCAGAAAAACATAAAATTATTGGAATTGTCCATAATAAAACCGAACTGTTACTAGAAAACGACTGAAAATATGTGTAAAATTTGTTGATGTGTATCGAAATGGAAAAAGATTGTTCTAGAAATTTATCACAAACCATCCATGAATTATCAGCGAATCGCTGCAGTTTCGACCCAACCGCGAAAAATATGGCGGAAACATCTATCAATTCTTTTAATGCTATGCTCCTGAAAACCTCAAAGAATCATCCAGTAATAATCCCAAATGCCTTCAGAAAGAGATCTAAAATTATTGGAATTGTCCATACTAATACCGAACTGTGACTAGAAAACGACTGAAAATATGTGTAAAATTTGTTGATGAGTATCGAAATCTAAAAAGATTCGTCTAGAAATTTATCACAAACCATCCATGAATTATCAGCGAATCGCTACAATTTGAAACCAACGCGAAAAATGTGGCGGCAAAATCTATCAATTCTTCTAGTACAATTCTCTAGAAATCCTCAAAAATCATGCAGTAATATTCCTATTTGGGTTCAGAAAAACATAAAATTATTGGAATTGTCCATAATAAAACCGAACTGTTACTAGAAAACGACTGAAAATATGTGTAAAATTTGTTGATGAGTATCGAAATGGAAAAAGATTGTTCTAGAAATTTATCACAAACGATCCATGAATTATCAGCGAATCGCTGCAGTTTCGAGCGAACGCGAAAAATATGGAATTGTCCAAAACAAAACCGAACTGTGACTAGAAAACTACTGAAAATATGTGTAAACGTTGTTGATGAATATCGAAATCGAAAAAGATTGGTCTAGAAATTTATCACAAACCATCGATGAATTATCAGCAAATCGCTACAGTTTCGACCCAACCGCGAAAAATAAGGCGGAAAAATCTATCAATTTTTCTAGTACAATTCTCCTGAAATCCTCAACAATCATGCAGTAATATATCCAAATGCGTTCAGAAAAACACGTAAAATTATTGGAATTGTCCAAAATAAAACCGAACTGCGACTAGAAAACGACTGAAAATATGTGTAAACGTTGTTGATGAATATCGAAATCGAAAAAGATTGGTCTAGAAATTTATCACAAACCATCCATGAATTATCAGCGAATCGCTACAATTTGAAACCAACGCAAGAAATATGGCGGCAAAATCTATCAATTCTTCTAGTACAATTCTCTAGAAATCCTCAAAAATCATGCAGTAATATTCCTATTTGGGTTCAGAAAAACATAAAATTATTGGAATTGTCCATAATAAAACCGAACTGTTACTAGAAAACGACTGAAAATATGTGTAAAATTTGTTGATGAATATCGAAATCGAAAAAGATTGGTCTAGAAATTTATCACAAACCATCCATGAATTATGAGCGAATCGCTACAGTTTCGACCCAACGCGAAAAATATGGCGGCAAAATCTATCAATTCTTTTAATGCTATGCTCCTGAAAACCTCAAAGAATCATCCAGTAATAATCCCAAATGCCTTCAGAAAGAGACCTAAAATTATTGGAATTGTCCAAAATAAAACCGAACTATGACTTGGAAACGACTGAAAATATGTGTAAACGTTGTTGATGAATATCGAAATCGAAAAAGATTGGTCTAGAAATTTATCACAAACCATCCATGAATTATCAGCAAATCGCTACAGTTTCGACCCAACCGCGAAAAATATGGCGGAAACATCTATCAATTCTTTTAATGCTATGCTCCTGAAAACCTCAAAGAATCATCCAGTAATAATCCCAAATGCCTTCAGAAAGAGACCTAAAATTATTGGAATTGTCCAAAATAAAACCGAACTATGACTTGAAAACGACTGAAAATATGTGTAAACGTTGTTGATGAATATCGAAATCGAAAAAGATTGGTCTAGAAATTTATCACAAACCATCCATGAATTATCAGCGAATCGCTACAGTTTCGACCCAATGCGAAAAATATGGCGGCAAAATCTATCTATTCTTCTAATACAATTCTCTAGAAATCCTCAAACAATCGTGCAGTAATATTCCCAAATGCGTTCAGAAAAACACCTAAAATTATTGGAATTGTCCAAAACAAAACCGAACTGTAACTAGAAAACTACTGAAAATATGTGTAAACGTTGTTGATGAATATCGAAATCGAAAAAGATTGGTCTAGAAATTTATCACAAACCATCCATGAATTATCAGCAAATCGCTACAGTTTCGACCCAACCGCGAAAAATATGGCGGCAAAATCTATCAATTCTTCTAGTACAATTCTCTAGAAATCCTCAAAAATCATGCAGTAATATTCCTATTTGGGTTCAGAAAAACATAAAATTATTGGAATTGTCCATAATAAAACCGAACTGTTACTAGAAAACGACTGAAAATATGTGGAAAATTTGTTGATGAATATCGAAATCGAAAAAGATTGGTCTAGAAATTTATCACAAACCATCCATGAATTATGAGCGAATCGCTACAGTTTCGACCCAACGCGAAAAATATGGCGGCAAAATCTATCAATTCTTTTAATGCTATGCTCCTGAAAACCTCAAAGAATCATCCAGTAATAATCCCAAATGCCTTCAGAAAGAGACCTAAAATTATTGGAATTGTCCAAAATAAAACCGAACTATGACTTGAAAACGACTGAAAATATGTGTAAACGTTGTTGATGAATATCGAAATCGAAAAAGATTGGTCTAGAAATTTATCACAAACCATCCATGAATTATCAGCAAATCGCTACAGTTTCGACCCAACCACGAAAAATATGGCGGAAACATCTATCAATTTTTTTAATGCTATTCTCTTGAAAACCTCAAAGAATCATCCAGTAAGAATCCCAAATGCCTTCAGAAAAACACCTAAAATTATTGGAATTGTCCATAATAAAACCGAACTGTGACTAGAAAACGACTGAAAATATGTGTAAACGTTGTTGATGAGTATCGAAATCAAAAAGATTGGTCTAGAAATTTATCACAAACCATCCATGAATTATCAGCGAATCGCTACAGTTTCGACCCAACGCGAAAAATATGGCGGCAAAATCTATCAATTCTTCTAGTACAATTCTCTAGAAATCCTCAAAAAATCATGCAATAATATTCCCAAATGCGTCTAGAAAAACACCTAAAATTATTGGAATTGTCCATAATAAAACCGAACTGTGACTAGAAAACGACTGAAAATATGTGTAAACGTTGTTGATGAGTATCGAAATCAAAAAGATTGGTCTAGAAATTTATCACAAACCATCCATGAATTATCAGCGAATCGCTACAATTTGAAACCAACGCGAAAAATGTGGCGGCAAAATCTATCAATTCTTCTAGTACAATTCTCTAGAAATCCTCAAAAATCATGCAGTAATATTCCTATTTGGGTTCAGAAAAACATAAAATTATTGGAATTGTCCATAATAAAACCGAACTGTGACTAGAAAACTACTGAAAATATGCGTAAAAGTTGTTGATGAATATCGAAATCGAAAAAGATTGGTCTAGAAATTTATCACAAACCATCCATGAATTATCAGCGAATCGCTACAGTTTCGACCCAACGCGAAAAATATGGCGGCAAAATCTATCAATTCTTCTAGTACAATTTTCTAGAAATTCTCAAATAATCATGCACTAATATTCCCAAATGCGTTCAGAAAAACAAAAAATTTTTGGAATTGTCCAAAATAAAACCGAACTATGACTTGAAAACGACTGAAAGTATGTGTAAACGTTATTGATAAATATTGAAATGGAAAAAGATTAGTCTAGAAATTGTTGAGAAACCATCCATGAATTATCAACGAATCGCTACAGTTTCGACCCAACGCGAAATATATGGCGGCAAAATCTATCAATTTTTCTAGTACAATTCTCTAGAAATCCTTAAAAAAATCATGCAGTAATATTCCCAAATGCGTTCAGAAAAACAAAAAATTTTTGGGATTGTCCAAAATAAAACCGAACTGTGACTAGAAAACGACTGAAAGTATGTGTAAACGTTGTTGATGAATATCGACGAGTATCTCGCCGTGGTCACCGCGGTACTGAGCACGTGCTCGCCGCCTTGACCATGCGCCGAGTGGGGGGCAATGGGCTGCGCGAAATTCGGCGCACCGCGGTAATTATCGCGCGGGAACCCACGATCCTTGCTCGATCGCACGATTTGGATCAGTGTGTCTCGGGACACGACTTCTCCCGAGACGTTTAGCTGCGGAGCGCTACGTCGTTTTTCGCGCGACGCGCTAATAGCGTATAGTACAGTTAAGTGAGAGAGAGATAGAGTGATAGAGTGAAAGCGAGAGAAAGAGAGAGAAGTGCATTATAGTGCAGGTGCACTTAATCGAAGGATCGAGAAGATAACCTTGCGACGCTTCGATCTCGCCCTTGCGGGTTAGAGATTGGTGGAGCAAGGGTCAACGACAACAAGCGAACCTTCGGACGCTTTGATCTCGCCTTGCGGTTTGAGATTGGCGAAACAAGCGTTAGCTTCAACAACAAAGCGGAGGACGTTTTTCCCGCCAACTTAAAGATCGCCGCCGCCAAAGTAAGTGGAATTTATATATATATTTTGTTCGGTGTGCGCGCGATCATCCGCGTCGGGAGAGTGAGAGAGAGAGAGAAAGTTATTAGATAGCGTCGACCAGATTGTCGGGTTTTTGCTTGTAATAATTTTTATAATAAATAATTTATTGGTTTAACAGTTAAACATCCGCGTAATTATTTCGCGCGCCTTTTCCCATTTTTCGCGTCCCTTATAGCGGCGAGCACCCAGGCTCGCCCCGCCGCGTCCGCGGATTCTCCGCACGACGACAACGCACCGAAGGCAGAGAGAAGACGGAGAGTCTTTCAGTTGCGTGGTGGCTGGGAGCCGGGGCGAAATCCGCCACCTGGTAACCGCCACGTGACAAATTGGCGACCGTGACAGGACGCCGGCGGTAGGGGTCGCGAACGAAAATTTTAACTTTTTCGTGAGGGAGCGGGCGCGAAAATTGCGCGCGATTTAGTTAGCGTTAGTGTGTGAAGTGTGTGTGAGTGTAGGAGGGGGGGATAATAGCTCGTGGCTCCGCGCTGTAATAAGCGCTGAGCGGGAAAATTTTTATTTTTTTGTTTGAGTAATCGGGAGCGAGAGTGGCGGATTAGTTATTTACGGGATAACTAATTTTGATGGTTATTATTGTTAATAATAATAATTAATAATTATTAACAATAATAATTGAATTAATTTTTTTTGGGCAGTAATTAATTTCGCAATTTCTGCCCCGATTTGGTAAAAAACTAAAAATATAAAAAAAAAATAATTTAAATAAATATAAAAAAAAAAAAAAAAAATTTGATTGTCGAGTTAGAACCGATAGCCGAGGGCGCGTCGGTGATTTGCACTGACCCCTCGCGTGGAGGCTCCAGCGTGTGAAAAGGGGGGGGGGGTTGCATTTCTTCGTGCGCAGGGGCACAGAGGAGTGCAAGAGTGCACATTTGTGCAAATTATTTTATTTAAAATAAGGTTGTGATTGTGTGCGTCTCGGCGACCGTAGCGAGCGTGCTGTAATATTTTAATATTAGAATAAAATTTAAATACTTTATTTTTGATAAATAATATTTTTATTATATTTAATAATATTTTTATTATATTTTATATTTTTATATTTTGTAAGTTGTTTTCTTTTGTGTTTTGTTTTTTTTTAGCATTTTTCTTTTGGGAATTGTTGTTTTTATTTTCAGGCAATTTTCGATTTTTAGATTTTTCGTTTTTTTTTCAGTATTTTAATTTTCTTTTTATATCTAGCTGGCAGAGCGCGCAGAGGTGCGGTCCAGCACCTAGTAAGCGGGGGGAGGGTGTTGCCATTCGGCGGTGCCTTTTGTACCCGCCTGAAGTGTTGACGCGACCACCCTTTGAGTGTGGTTGGGGCCGTAATGGCGGACCAAAGGAAAGGGTCCTCCATTAGCGGCGTGGAGACGGTAAGCGTTGACGAGGAGGAGGAGGCGGCGATGCAGCGCGCTCGCGACCGCGTCGCCGCCATTAATAGAGTTTGCGAGCGTTATGGTGAGCGCGTGCGTGCCTTGCCACTTGCATCCGCGAAGGCCAGGCGCCTGCGGAGGCATGTGCGAGGCATGCCAATATATCGTGTGGTGATGGAGTTGTGCCGAAGTAAGCTCTGCTTTCAGGGCGACCATAATGAGTTGCGGGAGCGCTTATGGCGTTTCCTGCTCATGGTTGCCCGGCCTCTGCTGGACGTTCCCTGGGTCGAGGGATACGACGACAACTATGACGCCGAACCATTGGATCCTCCTTTGGTTTGTTACGATTTGTGGTTGCCGTCGATTTCTCCCCAGAAGCGAGGAACGGATCGTGAAAACAGCCCCGCGAAGGATGACGGCGCGGCAGCTATCACGACCAGCACGACCGGAGAGGATAGTGAGAGTTCTTCGGGAGTTCGTGTTCGAGAGATTGGAGTTGATCCTAAGGATCATCCCCCGACTGTTTTTAAACAAGGGGTAGATGTCCCGGGAACCTCCAAGCCGGAGTCGACTGAGGTAGACGGGCTGACCCTCCGAATGCAGGAGCAGGTACGGCAGATCGTATCATCTGTGATGACCGAAATTTTTGCATCTCAGGGTGATAGTATTCCGCAGACGCTGAGAGGAGCAACTACGCAAGTTGCTCCTTCTATGGCGTTAGCGGGTGGGCCAGCTAACCAAGGCGAGAGCCCGAGTCTGCCGCCTAATTCAGCTGAGACAGGGAAGCATCCTGCAGCGGCCTCTACGCCGCATAAAAGGAAGGTTTCCTTGAAGAAAGCAAACAAGGTGTTGGTGAGTTCGGATGCGGATGACTCTTGATGCGGAAGAGAAAGAAGAAGAAGAAGAGTACGTCGGCGAGCGGTAGCGGGAGTAGTGATAGCGGTGAGGTTGCTTTGCTAGAAGGCATAGCGAGGCAACAGCACCAGCCGGAGCAGCAGAGTCGCGTTACGGGGCAGATAGCGCCAATGCGCTCGAATCTGCCTCCCCAGGGGGTTGGAAGACGGGAGTTTGGAAGCGGACAGCGAAGCGGCCAAGTGCAGCCATCTAAAACATGGCCTAGGCCCTCGTATGTTCAGCTGCGTGCCCCGACTCCAATGCCGACACCTGTGGCGAATGCTCCGTTTTATGGACAGTGCTACACGTGTAACGGCATTGGACATAGAGCCTCTATGTGCCCGAAGCGAGTCTGCTATAAATGCAGGCTTCCGGGACACAACGCGAGCGCCTGCCCAACTGCTAGCCCACAGGTAGCGTGTCAAGTTTGCGACTGCCCTGGAGTAGTTTTCCGGACTTGCCCGAACTGTGCGCACGTAAGGGAGAGCCTGGGAAACGCCAAAGCAGGGCAACAGACGCGTCCCCTGGGCCCTGCGGGGAAACGGTAGCGAGCGAGAGGACGAGTGAAAGATTGAGAGTAGTGGAGAGTCGAGAGAAGGAAGTTAGGCATGAGGAGTCGAGTCAGGAGCGTCAAAATCGAGAGACACAGAGTGAGTGTGAGAAAGAGAGAGAGCATCTCGAGAAGACGCTTCGAGCTTCTCAGGAGTTGACAGATGAGCTCCAGAGGCTCTCCACAGCCTGTAAGCTGCTCGATACAATGCCGGACAAGCCTTCGAATCGAGTTCGCGTTGAGGTGCCTAGTCGAACGCCTGCGCAGAGTTTGGAGTTTCCGCCTCTACCAAGCAGCAGAGAGGCTTCGAACAAAGCTGCGGGGGAAGGATCCGCGAGTTCACTGAGGAATTCGCTGTCCCGTCTGGCTACAGGCGTACTCAAGGGTGCTGTGCCGAAACAGTCGAATAGTAAGGAGCAGACGGTGGCCGGTGTTATAACCGACAACCGAATGTACCTAACGGTTCGATTGAACGGCAAAGATGTGTGTGCGTTGTTTGATCCAGGTTCCATGATTTCTTTGATCGACCCTGAAGAAGCAAAGGCGTTTAAAGATAAATGGAAACCGGCTCAGTTAGCGGTTCGTGGAGTTACTGGGGGAACTCAGAAAATCCTTGGAGTGCTTGAAGTTCTCTTTGAAGTAGAGAATATCGAGCAGGCAGTTGATCTTAGAATCGTGCCGGATACCGATCACCCTGTCATTCTCGGGGTAGATTTTGGTCTCAAGTACGGTTTTGAGTTATCGCTGGTAGGATGTTTCTGGAGGATTCCTGGTGG
The DNA here is from genome assembly GCA_018906755.1 of Sycophaga agraensis. Taxonomy (NCBI): domain Eukaryota; kingdom Metazoa; phylum Arthropoda; class Insecta; order Hymenoptera; family Pteromalidae; genus Sycophaga; species Sycophaga agraensis. The sequence goes on along the minus strand of JACCIE010000332.1, from coordinate 9,621 downwards.
AAGATGGCGTCCTTTCTCAAAAGTTGGTGAATTGAGTTCAGATCCGAGAATTTTCGCAGAATGCTGTGGTATCGTTGAAATACGAAACGAGGAGCGAGAACAAGTGAAGGCTTTGATGGAAAAGTTACTTCCAGAACCCGGAGAGCTTCACGGGTTTACGACTCTTATTGAACACCACATCGATGTCCAGGGTGCTGTGCCGGTGAGACACGCGCCTAGGCGTATGCCTCCCAAGGTTCTCGAGTTTGCTCAAGAAGAGGTGAAGAAGATGTTTGAGAAAGGGATTATTGAGCGTAGGGCTAGTGAGTGGTGTAGTGCACCAGTGATTGTCAAGCGAGAAGGGAGCTATAGATTTTGTATAGATTTTAGAGATGTAAATAAGACGACTAGGCGCGATAACTATCCTTTACCGAATATAGATTCGATTTTGGATAAGTTGCGCGAAGCTAGGTATATCTCTAAAATCGACCTAAAGAAAGCTTACTTCCAGGTGTTCCTGACTGAAGTTAGCCGGCAATTTACAGCCTTTGCTGTGCCTGGCTCCGGTCAATGGCAATTCATTCGTTTACCTTTCGGATTGAAAAATGCGCCGATGACGTTTTGTAGGTTAATCGGGGCCTTATTCGGACCCGAGGTAGAATCTCACGTTTTCGCGTATTTGGACGATCTGATAGTGGTGACGCAAACGTTCGAAGAGCACCTGAAATGGGTAGGGTTTGTGTTGCGTACGATTGTGGAAGCCGGACTCGAGGTAAATCGTGAGAAGTGTGAGTTTTGTTGTTCGAGTGTGCGTTTCCTAGGTTACCGGCTGGATGCTGACGGATTAAGGCCGGACCCGGAAAGGGTTGAGCCGGTCCTGAACTATCCGGCACCCAAGAATGTGAAAGAGTTGCGTACGTTTTTGGGTATGGTGGGCTGGTACGCACGGTTTATTGAGAAAGAGTCCGAGCTTAAAGTGCCTCTCACGAAGTTGTTAAAGAAAGATCAACCGTGGGAGTGGCAGGGAGAACAAGAGGTTGCGTTTAATGCTTTGAAGAACGCGCTTGTAAAGGCCCCTGTGCTTGCTCGTCCGAATTTTTCTAAGTCATTTACGGTCCAAAGCGATGCTAGTGATTACGCCATTGGAGCCGTTTTGACTCAGGAAGATGACGATGGGTTTGAGCATCCGATCGTGTATATCAGCCGTGTCTTAAATCCGGCTGAGAGGAATTATACTACGTCGGAAAAGGAGTGCCTGGCCTTATTATGGGCAATTAAAAAACTGAGGCCATATTTGGAGGCCTATGAATTTGTTGCTAAAACAGATCATAGCGCTCTAACTTGGCTTAAAAATCTTAAAGACCCTACAGGGAGGCTAGCGCGTTGGGCCCTCGAGATGGAGCAGTGGGATTTCGAGATTGTGCATACAAAAGGCGCACTCAACAAGGTTCCTGATGCTCTCTCTAGAGGGATCGATAGAGAGATTGCGATTGTGGCGAATTTTGAGACGATCTCGGATCCTTGGTATCATGACAGAATAAACGAGATTCAGCGTTGGCCTCGAAAATTTCCGGGATGGAAAGTGATAGATGGCATGCTTTATCGTTATTCTCCTGATGAGATCTTGGATCCGATCTCGTTTGAAGAGGAGGGGTGGAGACTCGTCGTACCAGACGAGTATAGAGTTGGAGTGATCGAGCAGGCACATCGCCACCCGTCGTGGGGTCATCTTGGAATCGAGAAGACTTACGACAGGGCAAAGAAGGGAGGGCCCGCGTCCGCGTCCGCGATCGCAAACACGAGCGCGAGTCACCTCACGAAAGAGGAGGAAGTAGGCGCGGGGAGGAAAATTATGGGTGGCGCTGGGGGGTGTAGCGACCCGAAGGGGCCGTTGGTCGAGAGCGCTCCTTATGTGGAGATAGCTCGCCAGCGGTCTCCGACTTCGGGAGGGCAGGCGCGCGGGGAGGAGCCGGTAGTGTCCGGCCTCAAGGCCGTGAGTGGCGTGGAGAAGGCAGCCTCGTCCAAGTGCTCCACCGGTCGATCCGCGCAAGCAAGTGATCCCGGTGAGCTGGGGTGGGGCTGCAATTTCCGTGGGAGGATGGACGTGCCCGTTGATCCGGCCGTTGATCCGCCACCACGCTCATGCCACCGTTGCTGGCGGAGGGGGCACCATCGCGTTGATTGTCCCCGGCCCCTGCACTCGGTGTTTTGCCACAACTGTGGGCGTTTGGGGGAAACCCTTAATACTTGCCCCCGTTGTGGTGAAACGCATGCAGCGTGGTTGGCGAGTATGGGAGTCCGGCGGATCCGGGAGAGCCACCCCCAAGCGCATCCCCGCGTGTGGGTACGGACGTGGCGGGGGGACGGTGGTCGGAATGGGCGCTGAAGCATCCGGTGTTTCCCCGCTGATGCCTCCTGCGGAGGCAGCAGGGTCCTTGGAGGCCAGCCCTGTACAGCCCATGGAAGTGTCCGGAGAGGCATTTGACGACTCGGTGGGAAGCGGAGATTCCGTTTCCCCGGGGCTTGCCCTTTCGTCAGAACCGATCGCCGTGCCTGCCGGAACAGGGATCGAATTTGTACGGATGGCTCGCGCTTTCCAAGAGGCCAGGCTGTTTCTCGGCGAGCTCCGGAGCGCCGAGCCTGCGGATAGAGGGTGGATGCGAGCGGCATTGGCTCGGGTATTCCCGGACCACCCGAAGCTGCAGTAGAGCTTGTGGAAGAGCGGTAACGTTGAGTTTGTGAAGGTGGCCTCAATAACACCAGAGGCCACCGCCCCTTCTGAATTCGGTTGCTTGCCCGACTTTGCACGCTTAGTTTCTTGTGATATTAATAATAGGGATTAGAGTAATGGTGAAGAAGAGTAGCCAAATAAGCGTGTAAGGTTGGCGGCGACCAACCGGATGAATAAACTTGACATCTGGGAAGATGTGAAGTTTAGGGGGGGGGTATTGCGACGAGTATCTCGCCGTGGTCAACGCGGTACTGAGCACGTGCTCGCCGCCTTGACCATGCGCCGAGTGGGGGGCAATGGGCTGCGCGAAATTCGGCGCACCGCGGTAATTATCGCGCGGGAAAGCGCGCGGGCCGCGGCAGCTAATAAAGGGGAGAGGGCAATTAGGCGCGCGATCGGCCCACGATCCTTGCTCGATCGCACGATTTGGATCAGTGTGTCTCGGGACACGACTTCTCCCGAGACGTTTAGCTGCGGAGCGCTACGTCGTTTTTAGCGCGACGCGCTAATAGCGTATAGTACAGTTAAGTGAGAGAGAGATAGAGTGATAGAGTGAAAGCGAGAGAAAGAGAGAGAAGTGCATTATAGTGCAGGTGCACTTAATCGAAGGATCGAGAAGATAACCTTGCGACGCTTCGATCTCGCCCTTGCGGGTTAGAGATTGGTGGAGCAAGGGTCAACGACAACAAGCGAACCTTCGGACGCTTTGATCTCGCCTTGCGGTTTGAGATTGGCGAAACAAGCGTTAGCTTCAACAACAAAGCGGAGGACGTTTTTCCCGCCAACTTAAAGATCGCCGCCGCCAAAGTAAGTGGAATTTATATATATATTTTGTTCGGTGTGCGCGCGATCATCCGCGTCGGGAGAGTGAGAGAGAGAGAGAAAGTTATTAGATAGCGTCGACCAGATTGTCGGGTTTTTGCTTGTAATAATTTTTATAATAAATAATTTATTGGTTTAACAGTTAAACATCCGCGTAATTATTTCGCGCGCCTTTTCCCATTTTTCGCGTCCCTTATAGCGGCGAGCACCCAGGCTCGCCCCGCCGCGTCCGCGGATTCTCCGCACGACGACAACGCACCGAAGGCAGAGAGAAGACGGAGAGTCTTTCAGTTGCGTGGTGGCTGGGAGCCGGGGCGAAATCCGCCACCTGGTAACCGCCACGTGACAATATCGAAATCGAAAAAGATTGGTCTAGAAATTTATCACAAACCATCCATGAATTATCAACGAATCGCTACAGTTTCGACCCAACCGCAAAAAATATGGCGGCAAAATCTATCAATTCTTCTAGTACAATTCTCTAAAAATCCTCAAAAATCATGCAGTAATATATCCAAATGCGTTCAGAAAAACACCTAAAATTATTGGAGTTGTCCAAAATAAATCCGAACTGTGACTAGAAAACGACTGAAAATATATGAAAACGTTGTTGATAAATATCGAAATCGAAAAAGATTGGTCTAGAAATTTATCACAAACCATCCATGAATTATCACCGAATCGCTACAGTTCCGAACCAACGCGAAAAATACGGCGGAAAAATCTATCAATTTTTCTAGTACAATTCTCCTGAAATCCTCAACAATCATGCAGTAATATTCCAATTTGCGTTCAGAAAAACACCTAAAATTTTTGGAATTGTCCAAAACAAAACCGAACTGTGACTAGAAAACGACTGAAAATATGCGTAAACGTTCTTGTTGAGTTTCGAAATCTAAAAAGATTGGTCTAGAAATTTATCACAAACCATCCATGAATTATCAGCGAATCGCTACAGTTTCGACCCAACCGCAAAAAATATGGCGGCAAAACTTATCTATTGTTCTAATACAATTCTCTAGAAATCCTCAAAAATCATGCAGTAATATATCCAAATGCGTTCAGAAAAACACCTAAAATTATTGGAATTGTCCATAATAAAACCGAACTGTGACTAGAAATCGACTGAAAATATGTGTAAACGTTGTTGATGAATATCGAAATCGAAAAAGATTGGTCTAGAAATTTATCACAAACCATCCATGAATTATCAGCGAATCGATGCAGTTTCGAGCGAACGCGAAAAATATGGCGGCAAAACTTATCTATTGTTCTAATACAATTCTCTAGAAATCCTCAAACAATCGTGCAGTAATATTCCCAAATGCGTTAAGAAAGAGACCTAAAATTATTGCAATTGTCCATAATAAAACCGAACTGTGACTAGAAAACGACTGAAATTATGTGTAAACGTTATTAATGAATATCGAAATCGAAAAAGATTAGTCTAGAAATTGATCACAAACCATCCATGAATTATCAGCGAATCGCTACAGTTTCGACCCAACGCGAAAAATATGGCGGCAAAACTTATCTATTCTTCTAATACAATTCTCTAGAAATCCTCAAACAATCGTGCAGTAATATTCCCAAATGCGTTAAGAAAGAGACCTAAAATTATTGCAATTGTCCATAATAAAACCGAACTGTGACTAGAAAACGACTGAAAATATGTGTAAACGTTGTTGATGAATATCGAAATCGAAAAAGATTGGTCTAGAAATTTATCACAAACCATCCATGAATTATCAGCGAATCGCTACAGTTCCGAACCAACGCAAAAAATATGGTGGAAAAATCTATCAATTTTTTTAATGCAATTTTCCTGAAAACCTCAAAGAATCATGCAGTAATATTCCCAAATGCGTTTCTGAAAAACACCTAAAATTATTGTAATTGTCCATAATAAAACCGAACTGTGACTAGAAAACGACTGAAAATATGTGTAAACGTTATTGATGAATATCGAAATCGAAAAAGATTGGTCTAGAAATTTATCACAAACCATCCATGAATTATCAGCGAATCGCTACAGTTTCGACCCAACGCGAAAAATATGGCGGCAAAATCTATCAATTCTTCTAGTACAATTCTTCTGAAATACTCAATAATCATGCAGTAATATTCCCAAATGCGTTCAGAAAAACAAAAAATTTTTGGAATTGTCCAAAATAAAACCGAACTATGACTTGAAAACGACTGAAAATATGTGTAAACGTTGTTGATGAATATTGAAATCGAAAAAGATTGTTCTATGAATTTATCACAAACCATCCATGAATTATCAGTGAATCGCTACAGTTCCGAACCAACGCAAAAAATATGGTGAAAAAATCTATCAATTCTTCTAGTACAATTTTCTAGAAATTCTCAAATAATCATGCACTAATATTCCCAAATGCGTTCAGAAAAACATAAAATTATTGGAATTGTCCATAATAAAACCGAACTATGACTTGAAAACGACTGAAAATATGTGTAAACGTTGTTGATGAATATCGAAATCTAAAAAGATTGCTCTAGAAATTTATTACAAACCATCGATGAATTATCAGCGAATCGCTACAGTTCCGACCCAACCGCAAAAAATATGGCGGCAAAATCTATTAATTCTTCTAGTACAATTCTCTAGAAATTCTCAAAATATCATGCAGTAAGATTCCCAAATGCGTTAAGAATGAGACCTAAAATTATTGCAATTGTCCATAATAAAACCGAACAGTGACTAGAAAACTACTGAAAATATGTGTAAATGTTGTTGATGAATATCGAATTCGAAAAAGATTGGTCTAGAAATTTATCACAAACCATCCATGAATTATCAGCAATTCGCTACAGTTTCGACCCAACGCGAAATATAATGCGGCAAAATCTATCAATTTTTCTAGTACAATTCTCTAGAAATCCTTAAAAAAATCATGCAGTAATATTCCCAAATGCGTTTCTGAAAAACAAAAAATTTTTGGAATTGTCCAAAATAAAACCGAACTGTGACTAGAAAACGACTGAAAATATGTGTAAACGTTGTTGATGAATATTGAAATCGAAAAAGATTGTTCTAGGAATTTATCACAAACCATCCATGAATTATCAGGGATTCGCTACAGTTTCGAGCCAACGCGAAAAATATGGCGGAAAATCTATCAATTTTTCTAGTACAATTTTCTAGAAATCCTTAAAAAATCATGCAGAAATATTCCCAAATGCGTTTCTGAAAAACACCTAAATTTATTGGAATTGTCCAAAATAAAACCGAACTGTGACTAGAAAACGACTGAAACTATGTGTAAACGTTGTTGATGAGTTTCGAAATCTAAAAAGATTCCTCTAGAAATTTATTACAAACCATCCATGAATTATCAGCGAATCGCTACAGTTCCGACCCAACCGCAAAAAATATGGCGGCAAAATCTATTAATTCTTCTAGTACAATTCTCTAGAAATCCTCAAAATATCATGCAGTAAGATTCCCAAATGCGTTAAGAAAGAGACCTAAAATTATTGCAATTGTCCATAATAAAACCGAACTGTGACTAGAAAACGACTGAAAATATGCGTAAACGTTGTTGTTGAGTTTCGAAATCTAAAAAGATTGGTCTAGAAAATTATCACAAACCATCCATGAATTATCAGCGAATCGCTACAGTTCCGAACCAACGCAAAAAACATGGTGGAAACATCTATCAATTTTTTTAATGCAATTCTCCTGAAAACCTCAAACAATCGTGCAGTAATATTCCCAAATGCGTTTCTGAAAAACACCTAAATTTATTGGAATTGTCCAAAATAAACCCGAACTGTGACTAGAAAACGACTGAAAATATGTGTAAACGTTATTGATGAATATCGAAATCGAAAAAGATTGGTCTAGAAATTTATCACAAACCATCCATGAATTATCAGCGAATCGCTACAGTTTCGACCCAACGCGAAAAATATGGCGGCAAAATCTATCAATTCTTCTAGTACAATTCTTCTGAAATACTCAATAATCATGCAGTAATATTCCCAAATGCGTTCAGAAAAACAAAAAATTATTGGAATTGTCCAAAATAAAACCGAACTATGACTTGAAAACGACTGAAAATATGTGTAAACGTTGTTGATGAATATTGAAATCGAAAAAGATTGTTCTAGGAATTTATCACAAACCATCCATGAATTATCAGTGAATCGCTACAGTTCCGAACCAACGCAAAAAATATGGTGAAAAAATCTATCAATTCTTCTAGTACAATTTTCTAGAAATCCTTAAAAAATCATGCAGAAATATTCCCAAATGCGTTTCTGAAAAACACCTAAATTTATTGGAATTGTCCAAAATAAAACCGAACTGTGACTAGAAAACGACTGAAAATATGTGTAAACCTTGTTGATGAATATCGAAATCTAAAAAGATTGGTCTAGAAATTTATCACAAACCATCCATGAATTATCAGCGAATCGCTACAGTTCCGAACCCACGCAAAAAACATGGTGGAAACATCTATCAATTTTTTTAATGCAATTCTCCTGAAAACCTCAAACTATCGTGCAGTAATATTCCCAAATGCGTTTCTGAAAAACACCTAAAATTATTGGAATTGTCCATAATAAAACCGAACTGTGACTAGAAAACGACTGAAAATATGTGTAAACGTTGTTGATGAATATCGAAATCGAAAAAGATTGGTCTAGAAATTTATCACAAACCATCCATGAATTATCAGCGAATCGCTACAGTTTCGACCCAACGCGAAAAATATGGCGGCAAAACTTATCTATTCTTCTAGTACAATTGTCCTGAAATCCTCAACAATCATGCAGTAATATTCCCAAATTGCGTTCAGAAAAACACCTAAAATTATTGTAATTGTCCATAATAAAACCGAACTGTGACTAGAAAACGACTGAAAATATGTGTAAACGTTGTTGATGAGTATCGAAATCGAAAAAGATTGGTCTAGAAATTTATCACAAACCATCCATGAATTATCAGCGAATCGCTACAGTTTCGACCCAACGCGAAAAATATGGCGGCAAAACTTATCTATTCTTCTAATACAATTCTCTAGAAATCCTCAAACAATCGTGCAGTAATATTCCCAAATGTGTTCAGAAAAACAAAAATATTTTGGGATTGTCCAAAATAAAATCGAACTGTGACTAGAAAACGACAGAAAATATGTGTAAACGTTATTGATGAATATCGAAATCTAAAAAGATTCCTCTAGAAATTTATTACAAACCATCCATGAATTATCAGCGAATCGCTACAGTTCCGAACCAACGCAAAAAATATGGTGAAAAAATCTATCAATTTTTTTAATGCAATTCTCCTGAAAATCTCAAACAATCATGCACTAATATTCCCAAATGCGTTCAGAAAAACACCTAAAATTATTGGAATTGTCCAAAGTGAAACCGAACTGTGACTAAAAAACGACTGAAAATATGTGAAAACGTTGTTGATGAATATCGAAATCGAAAAAGATTGGTCTAGAAATTTATCACAAACCATCCATGAATTATCAGCGAATCGCTACAGTTTCGACTCAACGCGAAATATATGGCGGCAAAATCTATCAATTTTTCTAGTACAATTGTTCTGAAATCCTCAACAATCATGCAGTAATATTCCCAAATGCGTTAAGAAAGAGACCTAAATTTAGTGGAATTGTCCAAAATAAAACCGAACTGTGACTAGAAAACGACTGAAAATATGTGTAAACGTTATTGATGAATATCGAAATCGAAAAGATTGGTCTAGAAATTTATCACAAACCATCCATGAATTCTCAGCGAATCCACTACAGTTCGACCCAACGCAAAAACTTATGGTTGGAAAACATTCATCAATTTTTTTAATGCAATTCTCCTGAAGACCTCAAAGAATCATTGCAGTAATATTCCCAATGCCGTTTCTGAAAAACACCTAAATTTAGTGGAATTGTCCAAAATAAACCGAACTGTGACTAGAAAACGACTAAAATATGTGTTAACCGTTGTTGATAATATCGAAATCGAAAAGATTAGTCTAGAAATTTATCACAAACCATCCATGAATTATCAGCGAATCGCTACAGCTTCGACCCAACGCGAAAAATTAT
>JACCIE010000331.1:0-23229 GCA_018906755.1 Sycophaga agraensis | reverse complement strand
TCATACAATTTCAATTTTTTTTCATGATTTAAAATATTCGCTTAATATTTATAGATTTTATTTTCATGAAATATATTATGACGGGCGTCCGGCCGGAGCCCGCCGCGGGTTACGGGAGCGCGAAGGGGGACTGTTTACTCCGCGCGGGGAGTAAACAAAGCGCGGGCCAGTTCGGAGGCCGAGCTGACCGCGCGATTTAGGAAAAGCGGCAGCCGGGTCAGTGCCGCCCTAGAGGCTTGAGAGGTCGGGACTACGCGTGTTTTGTGCCCGGCTTTCCCGCCTTTTCCCCGCCGTTTGATACGCGCGAGAGAAATCAGGTGACTCAGCGCTACCAACCGAACGGAGATTCACCGACCTCGTCTCCGATATTCTGGAGAAGCCGCCTTCCGGGGCCCGGCGAATACCAGCAGTCCACCTGGTGAGGCAGCCAAGCCGCCGAGCCGCCAAGCCGCCAAGCAGAGGGTATCGTTGAGGGACCAGGGCGAGTGACTCGAACGAGTACCCCCTGGTGAAGCGCCCTCAGCGCAACAAGAGTAAGTTCTCTCACACCCTGCGCCGTAAAGCCGCCGATAATCAGCGGCGCAATCGTTTCTCTCTCATCGCGAGCCCCTCGCGCCGTTCGGGAGAGCGAGTTCCCCGTGCCCCCCCGCGCGCCGATCGTGTGCGTGAGCCATTTTGCCCCGCGTGTTCTTCGAGGCGAGCACAGACTACGCGCGTCCCGCGTGCCCACTTCCCGGACTGAGCTCCGCGCCCCGCACACCTACCTCCCGGGCCGAGCCCCGCGCGTCCCATGCACCTCCCAACCGCGCCGTACGCTTGACAGGGCGAAACGCCGCCTTGTGAAGTGAGCGACCGACGGCGATCCGCGGTCGAGGAGTCGGCGTGCGTGAGCCACTCCCCGAGTCCCGCTCGTCTTGCCGTTCGGAAATACGGCAGGGAAGGTTTACGGCGACCGCGCTGTAAACCTTCAGTGTCAGCTGTTCGGTGTCGGATACCGCCGCCTCCGTGGGGATCGACCTTACCACGGTGGTCCAGCGAGTGCGGCCAGGCACAACCACATTACATCAACAGTAGGGGAAGGGGACGAGCCTTCTCCCAACTCAGTTGATAAGCAAGTAGAACTCGCGTTGCGCACGGTGCCAAATTTACGCCAAATTTCACCGTCACAATACATATATATATGTATAAATTTTTCCGATCATAAGTGTTTTATTTTTTGTGTGCTTTATTATTCTATAAATATATATATATAGGTTCGGCCTCTCGGCTTCGTTTCGCGCACGTGCTTTTTTTACTATAGCGTTTTCGGCGGGAACGGAGGGTTTTAAACGACGTTACTATAACTTATCAAAGGAGAGCAAATTTATTTAAACTTATCAATACACATAATTCTGACATAGTACTACTATTAGAAACAAAAATAAACAATAGTCATAAAGTACACTTTAAGAATTACAACATGATTAGATCGGATAGACCAAATGCAAGGCAAGAAGAAGGAACAGCTGTACTTATTAAAAACGATTTAAATTTAATCAAATTATTGAAGGAAGGGAAGTACATGCATGAGAGAGAGAGAGAGAGAGAGAGAGAAGAGGAGAGAGAAAGATTAAGCGAAGGGTCAGGTAAACGCATAATACAGGGAGCAGCAAAGGTTGCGACGGTATTGCGAGAAGGTTTTGAGTTCAGTTCGATGCGTGCCACGATAGAGTGCACACGATGTAGATTTTCAGTTAGTAATAATACTAAGTTTTTCACTAAAGAGTGTGATTCATTCACCTTTCACCCGTTATTCCTACAAATTTAGGGGCTCGTTCAAGTCTTCAATTTCCTTTTTAGATCGTCTCTTTGGTTTTTGTGTGTCCTAGATTTGCGTTTTTAAGTTGAAGCGCGAGCGTCGCTGCTTCTTTCTTTGCAAAACGCTTATCGGCTTTTATAAGTCAGGCTATTAATTTTTCTTTTGTCTTATCAGTTTCCGCTGTGCAGTCCCATGCAGCATTAAAAATTTCAAATTTTTCCGGCAAACTATCCAAGAGCTTCGATATTATCGAAGATTCAGACGGCTTTTCCTGTGCGTCTGCAAGTATTTTGCAAATATGCTCAAAACGTTCTAATTACACTGTCCTTTGACTCGCTCTCACTAATTTTAAACTGGTAAAACTGCTGCCACGCACTTTGCTTTGCATCGACACTTGTATCGCCATACAGTGCCTCTAACTTATCCCACATTTCCTTATAGGCGTAGTGCAGTTCACTAAATTGCAATGCAACTCCTGTATGACTGATGAAAGAAGAATCATTTTTGCTTGACATGATTTTTTTTTGTATTCTTTCAATTCAGCTACTGTCCCTCTATCTGACTTCTTCGCTATATGTTGAAGTATTTACTTCATGTACTATAAAACTCTACATCTGGAGCATTGAAATTAGTTAATCCTTATGTACCATTAATCCTTTCCGAGATTTAACCGTCTGTATTTTTCCTAGTATCTACATTATAAGTACATTAAGTGCGTAGGTCATTAGGAGAGGGGGAATACAATTGCACTCAGGTAAAGGTCCGAAGTAAAAGTTTTGTATGTTATGACAAATCAGTTGCGTCGAACTACTGCAAGCGTGCACAGCTCAGTGTGTTAAAATTACTTGTTACTTTTTCTTTTCAAATATATTTTATATATATATACTGTTTGCGACTTAGGTTTGAGTCGCTGTATTAAATATTCTTTATTAAGTGGTAAATAATTAAACTACCGTATTTCTGATTAACACACAATAATTTAATATCTATATGTAAGTACAAGTATATACAAAAATTAAATGTTAGTGGATATTAGTTGAATGCGAGAGATCGGAGTGAAAATCTCTGTCTCAGTCGACCTTGTCTGTTCGCAGTCGAAACTGAGTGCCAGTCTACGCTTTTTATTTCTACACAGGTCGCAAGTTGTAGTCAGTATCCGAATTTGTAATAGTACATATAATAAAACAATATGGTCGGTATAGAGCTGAGGGCTTAAAGAATGCTCCGTAAGTCCGAGCGAGTGTACAAGCAATAGGGATTAACTGTATTGAACTATGGTTGAGCGCAGGTATAAGTACTGAACAGAGGTCTAAAAGACTGAGGAGGACTGCAGAGGTTCTGGTCGGCATCTGGTAGCGGCGGCATTTACAACGAGCATTACACCTGGGCGCAGGCCCTGTCATAAATGCCCATCGAACTCGCAGCATTCTTGAAAATACGCTTATTCTCAACAACACTTGTCATGATGTCGTATGGCGTAATCAAAAGTTCCTGTTTATTGTAAGTTTTTGAGATACGCTGTGCACGCGAACTTAATCGGATGCACCAACTGATAATTAATAAAATAGAAAAACGTTGGAAGTTTATTGTAGCAAAGGTTTATTTAAGTTAAAGATACAAATGCGAGAGCTACCTCTCTGTTCGATTGCTCGAGTGAAACTGATCGAGCTTTTCGTTGTCGTGTACTCGTTCGTTTCTTACAGTTACATACTTAAATCTATTCTTCAGTGGTGATATTCTTTGCATGCATTAACAGGTTATATCTGTAAACAGTTATGAGGGTTTTGAAATCGCTTGGTCGGTCGCTTGTCCCGGTGTTAATTCTAATTTTCCAAGTGTTATAACAATTATGAATTTTTTCAAAGATATCTTGCAGTTCTAATTTAATTTTTTTTGTTTTTTTATCTGATACATAAATAATGAGATCATCTGCAAATGCTATTGATCGTGTTCAGATTATTTATTGAAATAAAATAATACAGGGTTATGAAAACTTAAGATATAAAATATTTATTCAAGATAGAATTCTACACTGTGCTCTTCAAGGGCTACCGATCAACTGAACTGTCGTCTCCTGCGTCGTAGCAGAGAGGTGTACATAAAATCGGAAAAATACTGTTAACGTGGAGAGGGAAGGTTTATGGTAGGGACAATAGTCTAATTGCAGGGCTGAAAGTAAAAACGGAGAAGTTGCAGAGGTTCTGATAGACATCTGGTGTCCAGAACAGCATGCCGAGGATTACAGTTTATAGCTAGGTACGAGCCCTATCATAAAAATGCATAGGGCTTGCTCTTTACAAAATATTCTTATTTCTAACAGATCGTTTGTGGTTGTTTTGATTTAACTCAAATAATTTCATTATATCACTGTTATAAATATTAAAAAGTATAGGTGAATTAACTGTTCCTTGTTGTAGTCCGTTTTGCACTAAGAATTCTTTACTATATGATTTGCCGTCAGTTGTTAGGAACAATTTATCGGTTATCATATTCCATATTGTTTTTATAAGATATTTAGGGAAGCTCTTTTTTATTATTTTAAATATGAGTCCTCGTATCCAAACCGTGTCAAATGCTTTCTCTAAGTCAATAAGGCAAGTGCTGATTCGTTGTTTTGAATTTAATCCCGAGCAAATATCTGAGGTTAGTTTTCGAATGGCATTTATGGTTGAATCTTTATGTCGGAAGCCGAATTTATTTTCTGGTAAAATATTATTTTTTGTGTAAAATGTAGTTAGAGGTATATTTACTATTGTTTCGAACAGTTTACTTATATTAAGTAACAAGCTTATCGGGCATAGATTGGCAGGGGATGAACCATCTTTATCTTTTTCTGTCAACGCGATGACTTTTGCCTTTTTCCATTTTTTTTGGAAAATATGTATTGTTTAGCATGTTGTTAAACAGGACAGTATAATACCATATGATTTTTTTTTGTAGTTGTTTAAGAGCTATATTTGGTATATTATCAAATCCGGAGGACTTTTGATTGTTTATTTTAGAAAATAGGCGTCTTAATAATGTGTAGTTTATAAAAAAGTTGAGATTATTGTCAATTTGTTTGGGGTTGTCAGATGTATTTTCGCTTGAGAAGTTAGTTAGGGTTTTATTTTCAGTACGGTCTCTTATTATTTCATCTTTTACCTTTTTAGTTTCTTTTAATATTATTCTATTAAGTCCTTCTTGATCTAAGTTGTCGTTTTTTTAACGTATGTTTTTTACGTATTTTTTATGTATACTAGCAAAGTGTACTCCAATGACATTCAATTTTTGAAGACGAGAACCAGTTTTTTCAGCATGGTATGGCAGTTGACGATAGTAATGTATGTGTTTACAAAGCTATTGGTAATGATAATAATCGAAATGTATCCTACGGGCAATTGATGAAAAAACATTCAAAACTGAGAATCCGATTGTATCAATTGGATTTGACTACGAGTAGGGCACGTACGAACGCGCACTTGAGATATCCAAGCATTAATTCACGATTGACTGACGTGAACGGCGACACATCGGCTACGAGGAATCGTGCTATGGCAGTAGTTTGAGTCTCAAACAAAGTCTGTCTTTGTTTAAGTGCACTCGGTCTCTACAAGCAAAAGCATGTCATGTAACTTGTGGCGAGGGACGGGCCACAGTTTGCAACCGCTCAAAAGAAAGCTAGTCGTCTGTTTACAATTTTTGTCAGTAGTTCGGGTAGACCAATTTTCTCAGAAAAGTTTAATACTCGATATATCTGCTACATAAGCATCATATTTGTTTGATAGGTGGAGAATAGTGACAATAGAGTACATAGCCAATCTTAACTGAAAAGACTCGTAACAACAGTTGCAAAACTAGGCAAAAAAGATTTTTAAATGTTTTTTCATGTGCAAAAATGCAAAAAGAGGGAGTCAACAACACGCGGGATTCCCAAGCGGTCACCCATCCAAGTACTAACCGCGCCCAATGCTGCTTAACTTTGGTGATCGGACGAGAACCAGTTTTTTCAGCATGGTATGGCAGTTGACGACAGTCGAATATATGTTTACAAAGCTATTGGTAATGATAATAATCGAAATGTATCCTATGGGCAATTGATGAAAAAACATTCAAAACTGAGAATCCGATTGTATCAATTGGAGTTGACTACGAGTAGGGCACGTACGAACGCGCACTTGAGATATCCAAGCATTAATTCACGATTGACTGACGTGAACGGCGACACATCGGCTGCGACAATCCGTGCTATGGCAGTAGTTTCAGTCTCAAACAAAGTCTGTCTCTGTTTAAGTGCACTCGATCTCTACAAGCTTAAGCATGTGTTGTAACTTGAGACGAGGGATGGGCCACACTTTGCAACGGTCAAAAGAAAGCTAGTCGTCTGTTTACAATTTTTGTCAGTAGTCGGGTAGACCAATTTTCTCAGAAAAGTTTAGTACTCGATATATGTGCTACATAAGCATCATATTTGTTTGATAGGTGGAGAATAGTGACAATAGATTACATAGCAAATCTTAACTGAAAAAACTCGCATCAACAGTTAGTAAACTAGACAAAAAAGATTCTTCAATATTTTTTCATGTGCAAAAATGCAAAAAGAGGGAGTCAACAACACGCGGGATTCCCAAGCGGTCACCCATCCAAGTACTAACCGCGCCCAATGCTGCTTAACTTTGGTGATCGGACGAGAACCAGTTTTTTCAGCATGGTATGGCAGTTGACGACAGTCGAATATATGTTTACAAAGCTATTGGTAATGATAATAATCGAAATGTATCCTATGGGCAATTGATGAAAAAACATTCAAAACTGAGAATCCGATTGTATCAATTGGAGTTGACTACGAGTAGGGCACGTACGAACGCGCACTTGAGATATCCAAGGATTAATCCACGATTGACTGTCGTGGACGGCGACACATCGGCTACGACAATCCGTGCTATCGCAGTAGTTTAAGTCTCAAACAAAGTCTGTCTTTGTTTAAGTGCACTCGGTCTCTACAAGCTTAACTTGAGACGAGGGACGGGCCACACTTTGCAACGGTTAAAAGAAAGCTAGTCGTCTGTTTACTATTTTTGTCAGTGTTCGGGCAGACCAATTTTTTCAGAAGAGTTTAGTTCTCGATATAACTGCTACATAAGCATCATACTTGCTTCACAGATGAAGAATAGTGACAATAGTGTACATAGCAAATCTCAACTGAAAAGCCTCGTAACAACAGTTGCAAAACTAGGCAAAAAAGATGTTTCAATATTTTTTCATGTGCAAAAATGCAAAAAGAGAGAGTCAACAACACTCAACTGCACTGTTTGGAGTGAAGATGCGAGGCACAGAGAAGAACTAAGAGAACAATTTGAAGCTAACAAGGATGAAGCTCGTGTAAAGGCAAAGCAACAGATTGAAAAAATACAAGAAGAAAATAAGAAAAATTAAAACGTACTCAAATGGGATCAGGATTAAAGTTACGACTAAAATTTCTAGGACCATATGAAGTAACAACAAAACATCTTCATAATGCTATACAGTCGTAAAAATTGATGAAGAAGCGGAAGGACCAAACAAGACTTCCTGTTCAGAAGATAATATCAAGAAATGGAGAGGATTATCAAAAGATGACTTCGATGACGAAAACAGCGATGAGAATGAAGAGCAACAGCAATAATTTTGATATAATTTTACATGTTTATTAATTGACGTTCAAGATTTATGGTAGATTTAAATAGTTAGTTGGAACATAAAAATTTTGAAATATTCAGTAGATTAATTAGTTGAAGAATTATTTTAATCAGTTATGTAATGATTACATTCAAACATTGTATGATAATAAGTTAGATTAAGTATATAGATTTGTATGCGATTGTCTGGGATCAGACAAAAGTCAGGAAGGCCGAGTGTAGGAAGGGAAGTAGATGCGTGAGAGAGAGAGAGAGAGAGAGATTAAGCGAAGGGTCAGGTAAACGCATGATAGATCAACCGATGAATTGGCAGACAGTCGTGTCTGTACTTGTGCAGAAATGTTTTCCCGGAAATTTCCCGTAATAAAGTGAGGTCTGAACAAGTCTGATAATTATAGAGGGAATGTGAATAGAACGGGCAGGGAGCAGCAATGGTTGCGACGGTAATCCGAGAAGGTTTGGAGTTCAGTTTGATGCGTGCCACGATAGAGTGCACACGATGTAGATTTTCAGTTAGTAATAATACTAAGTTTTTCACTAAAGAGTGTGATACATTTGCCTTTCACCAGTTATTCCTACATTATATTCGACATATCTGTAAATAAAACTGCGTTAGAAACTACAGTAATTTATTTAAAAATTAATAATAATACAAATTTATAGATAATCTCAGCATACGCTACCTATGAAAACAATGTAGAATTTAATACTCAATATAATAATCTATTTAGAAAATTAAATCTCGAAAAAAATGAAAATTATTTCATTATAGCAGGCGATTTTAATGCCAAGCACATTAGAAAAAATGACATACATTATAAAGTCAAACTATACGAGTATAGCACAGAATTGCTATCATTCCCTAGAAGAAATTCATGTCTAGACTTATGTATAATTGACGCAAGGATAAATATAATTAATTTACTTCCTAATAATACAATGAAATCGGCAGACTACGATAGTGATCACAACGCGTTAATTATAGAGACAGAACAATGATTACCTCAAATTAGAAAAAGAAGAAATCTGCAATCAATTGAAAGAAAACAAATTGGAAAGCGTTCAAAACATTCATTAATAAAAATTGCAACTTAGAAATTTATAATAATATTATTCTCTTTAACGATGAAATAGACAAATTTTAGGAAAAAATAGAATAATAAATACAAAATGCAATAAAAAAGTAAATACTAAATAAGTAAAGTATTTGAAGTCATAATAAATATACCACTAGTTTCCTTTTGCAACAAATACAATATTATCCCAGAAAATCAGTTTGGTTCTAGACATAAACATTCTACTATACATGCAATTAATAAACTCACTTCAGACATAAATTGGGCTCTTAATGCAAAACAAAGAGTAGGAGCGTGTTTAATAGATTTCGAGAAAGCATTCGACACAGTATGGAGAGAAGGAGTAATCTTTAAAATGATTAGGAAACATTTTCCGAGGCATGTAATAAAAACTGTATATAATATGATAATAAACAAATCGTTTATAATATCAGATGGTTCAATGAGTAGCAAAGCATTCTTGGTAGAAAATGGATTACAACAAGGTACAGTAAATTCTCCAATAATATTTAATATTTTCAATAGTGATGTTCTCACTCTATTTGGTCAAAACACATCTAATCATAAACGATCAATAGCTTTCGCGGACGATCTAATTATTTACATTACAGATAATAAAACAAAAAGAATTAAGCAAGAACTTCACGAATTATTTGGAAAAATTCAAAACTACTATCACTCTTGGAAACTAAAAATAAATGCCAGTAAATGTGAAACTATAGTATTTAGACAAAAATTAAGTAGTTTAAATCATACAGAGAGAAAACATTACAAAAACTTTAAAATTAAAGACAATGAAAATGAAGGTCAGTTTATATCCCATAAAAGCTGTGTCAAGTATCTAGGAGTTCATCTTGACTAGCAGCTACTCTTTCAAAATCATATTAAAATACAAATAAAAAAGCAAAAAAACGTTCTGGAAACTAAAAAGATTATTTTATTCAAAGCAATTAAATAGACAAATTAAAATTCTCTGCTACCAAACACTAGTTAGACCTATTATTACGTATGGAAGTGCTATATGGTACAATATATCAGCCTCGACAATGGAAAATATAAGTCTTTGAGAGAAAATGTTTGAGAGCATGTCTCAGCACTTATAGAAGCGAAGTTTCAGAATATCGAAAATTCGTTAGTAATAAAAAGATCTATGATTTGTTAAACATACCCCCGATTGACTGTCACATTCTAAAACTCATACGAAATCATTTTTCGCATGCATCGCAAATGAAAGATAATAGTTTAATATCTACTGCTTTGTATCCGAACCCAATGTACTTTAACAAAACGATGAAAAGTGGATTTATTCCTCCTGAAGCATTTCTTTACTTAGACGAAAGAAGATACCTACAAGAAAAAAAAGGTATTCCCATTATATACCAGATCAAGCGAGACAAACGAATTAAATCAATAACATATGATCCAAATCTAAGCGATAATGAGTTAAATCGTGTAATGAGATATAATAAAGCCCTACCAAAACGAGACTTGATCGATAATCATAGAGCCAATGTAAAAAAATATTGGTATTAAATAATAAATAAGTTACTATTTAAGATAATTTAGAAATATATTTTTCACACCTTTGTAAATAATGTACATACATATTATTGCGGATAAAACTGAACACCAATTGTTAAGGGGTGATTTATTTGTATTATATTGTTTGAAAAGATCGATTTTCATTTGCGACGGCTCGTTATGTGTGATCCTAGTATATTTGCATTCTCAATTATTGCTTGTACGCAAGATGACTTAAGCGAAATGGCGCGTGCGAGTTAGAGGCTTGGGTCGATGAACCCGACAGGCAGGCCCTCGAATTTTTCCATGCGCGGGAAATCCACGCCTTCGCTGCTTGTCGCCCAGCGCGGTCTCACTTAGTCGGACTGTGGCTGTATACGCTCAGTTCGGATTATCCTGGATAGCCCGAAGTTGCTTAACCTCACACAAGCTATGGCTCGAGACATGTAGGACTCAGCACAGGGGGACCAGGTAGGTCACCTGTGGCTGTTAGGGCACCGCGGCAGGTACGTGAAGGGCATGAATTAAAAACAAATGAACAAATACGGAAGACTATCGGCGCTGTCTGGCGGGGGAGCCGAGCCAAGCACCTGCCTCAATGCCCTACAAGTTCACATTTGCCGTTTAGTCTTCCTAGGCCTCAGTCGCACTACCTATTATTATATTGCCTACACTAATTATTATATTGTACACAAATCATTGGCGTACCTGCGTAGTTCCTAGCAATTCAAGTGAACTATATATTCAGATTAAACGCTGAACATCCTGCCACACTTATTTATTTATTTATATATAACACAAGACCGCTACCTCCGTTCCTCCCGAACACATATTATAAGAAAAAACTAAATATAAGATTCTTCTACTCCCCATTCCTTATCCATCCCCCCCCCCCCGAAAAATGATTTATGCAGTCTTTATAGCCATTTTCTGCAACGTATTTAACAAAAACCGAATAAACACCAAGAACGGTCATATTATTTATAACACTCTTCTGCCTAAGAAAAAATATTTTTTTTATAAAAAACTGTATAATTTTACACAAAAGTTGTATGACTACGTGCGCTAGAATATTCTTAATAGTCAATAAAAAATCTATCTAATTATCGTAATCTCTCTATTTACTGGAGTTATGAATACCATTTATGTATTTGTATTTTGGCTTATGACTAAACAAGTTTAAACAAAAAAGAATGGTTCTCGTCCGATCACCATAATTAAGCAGCATTGGGCTCGGTTAGTATTTGGATGGGTGACCGCTTGGGAATCCCGCGTGTTGTTGACTCTCTTTTTTGCATTTTTGCACATGAAAGAATATTGAAAAATCTTATTTGCCTAGTTTTCCAACTGTTATTACGAGTTTCTTCAGTTAAGATTTGCTATATACTCTATTGTCACTATTCTCCATGTGTGAAACAAGTATGATGCTTATGTAGCAGTTGTATCGAAAACTAAACTCTTCTGAATAAATTGGTCTGCCCGAACACTGACAAAAATAGTAAACAGACGACTAGCTTTCTTTTGGCCGATGCAAAGTGTGGCCCGTCCCTAGTCTCAAGTTACAACACATGCTTAAGCTTGTAGAGATTGAGTGCACTTAAACAAAGACAGACTTTGTTTGAGACTTAAACTACTGCCATAGCACGAATCCTCGTAGCCGATGTGTCGCCGTCCACGACAGTCAATCGTGAATTAATTCTTGGATATCTCAAGTGCGCGTTCGTACGTGCTCTACTCATAGTCAACTCCAATTGATACAATCAGATTCTCAGTTTTGAATGTTTTTCATCAATTGCCCATAGGATACATTTCGATTATTATCATTATCAATAGCTTTGTAAACATATATTCGACTGTCGTCAACTGCCATACCATGCTGAAAAAACTGGTTCTCGTCCGATCACCAAAGTTAAGCAGCATTGGGCGCGGTTAGTACTTGGATGGGTGACCGCTTGGGAATCCCGCGTGTTGTTGACTCCCTCTTTTTGCATTTTTGCACATGAAAGAATATTGAAAAATCTTTTTTGCCTAGTTTTCCAGTTAAGATTAGTCTTTTCAGTTAAGATTTTCTATGTACTCTATTGTCACTATTCTCCATGTGTGAAACAAGTATGATGCTAATGTAGCAGTTATATCGAGAACTAAACTCTTCTGAAAAAATTGGTCTGCCCGAACACTGACAAAATAGTAAACGGACGACTAGCTTTCTTTTGACCGTTGCAAAGTGTGGCCCGTCCCTCGTCTCAAGGTACAACACATGCTTAAGCTTGTAGAGACCAAGTGCACTTAAACAAAGAAAGACTTTGTTTGAGACTGAAACTACTGCGATAGCACGGATTGTCGTAGCCGATGTGTCGCCGTCCACGACAGTCAATCGTGGATTAATCCTTGGATATCTCAAGTGCGCGTTCGTACGTGCCCTACTCGTAGTCAACTCCAATTGATACAATCGGATTCTCAGTTTTGAATGTTTTTTCATCAATTGCCCATAGGATACATTTGGATTATTATCATTACCAATAGCTTTGTAAACATATATTCGACTGTCGTCAACTGCCATACCATGCTGAAAAAACTGGTTCTCGTCCGATCACCAAAGTTAAGCAGCATTGGGCGCGGTTAGTACTTGGATGGGTGACCGCTTGGGAATCCCGCGTGTTGTTGACTCCCTCTTTTTGCATTTTTGCACATGAAAAAACATTTAAAAATCTTTTTTGCCTAGTTTTGCAACTGTTGTTACGAGGCTTTTCAGTTAAGATTTGATATGTAATCTATTGTCACTATTCTCCACCTATCAGACAAGTATGATGCTTTTGTAGCAGATATATCGAGTACTAAACTTTTCTGAGAAAATTGGTCTACCCGACTACTGACAAAAATAGTAAACAGACGACTAGTTTTCTTTTGACCGTTGCAATATGTAGCCCGTCCCTTGTCTCGAGTTACAACGCATGATTAAGCTTGTAGAGATCGAGTGCACTTAAACAAAGACAGACTTTGTTTGAGACTTAAACTACTGCCATAGCACGAATCCTCGTAGCCGATGTGTCGCCGTCCACGACAGTCAATCGTGGATTAATCCTTGGATATCTCAAGTGCGCGTTCATACGTGCCCTACTCGTAGTCAACTCCAATTGATACAATCGGATTCTCAGTTTTGAATGTTTTTTCATCAATTGCCCATAGGATACATTTGGATTATTATCATTACCAATAGCTTTGTAAACATATATTCGACTGTCGTCAACTGCCATACCATGCTGAAAAAACTGGTTCTCGTCCGATCACCAAAGTTAAGCAGCATTGGGCGCGGTGGGTGTTGGTGCAGCAGCTAAGGAGGACGGACGCGTTACCGTTAAGCTCTGCAACGCCTGTATATCAGATCGAGATAAAGGCATAAGACTCTTAAGGCATCAGTAGATAAAACACTTTTATATTGCGTTAATTGTGAAAGCACAGGCCATCCAGCGTCTTACAGAGGCAGCCCTCTTTTTAAATTGGCTAAAGATATTAAAAATAAGCAAATTCATAAATCAAAAGCAATTCAAAGTAATCCAATTAATAAAATAAAAAACTCACATAGATTCGTATAATAATGATATTACAATTGCCTCGCAAAATTGGAATTCCAATAAAAAAATTATAACTAATACACAAAAAGGTCAAAATATGAATAATCAAACTCAAAATGTATGGCTCCAGCAGAATAGCTTCATATCTATTTCATCAACAAAACAACAAACAGGATTTTCAATCTGAACTAAAAAAACCCTTATGGATTTTAAATCACAAATATTAAATTCAATTAGTTTACAAATCGACAATATAATGAAAATAGTAATACATCCAAAATCGATTCAATTATAGACTCTCTCAACTTCAGTTATAAATAGTACATTCCTTCATTCATACAACAATATAATAAAAATTGCAACAATAAATGTCAATTCATTAGTCTCACTATCTAAAAGATACGATCTCTATACCTTCATAAATAATTATCACCCAGACATTGTATGCATCTGCGAAACTAAACTTAATAAGAACCATAAGCTACCATACCAAAACTATAACCTTATTAAAAGAGATAGACAAAACAGTCAAAATGGAGGTGGTACTGCCATCCTCATTAAAAACAACCTCGAATATGAACAAATACACACCCTCATCATTTAATAACATATCACTTGATTACACTATTCTGGAAATAAAACTTGAAAAATTATACATATATGTAGCTGCTCTTTATGCCAACAGTATACAAAAGAGAATATTTATAAATGAATTAGATTACCTCTTCAACAAATTAAAACTTTATTTACTTGGCCATCCATATATAATGGTAGGTGACCTTAATGCTAGGCATATGATATGGGGAGATGACACCAACTCAACGAAAGAAATAATGCTAAAAAACTAAGGAAATACAGATGATAAAATCTGTTCAAGCTGTAAGCGCTCCTTTTATGTAAATCATAATACATCGAGTATTTTCCTAGTTCTCATTGAAACATGTCGGTAATAACATCGTAATATTTCATCAATTGTGTATTATAGTATATTATTCGACACTTAGAAATATATATTCTCTAAGAATTCATCAGAATAAGGTTATAAAGAATATACCTGGAATTCTACTCTTGAAAGTGCGTACCCTTATTAATTGCCTTTATGTATTGTCCACCTGTGCAAGTCCAAACATATCTCGCCCTTTACCTGCTCCCGCTCTTTGCCCCACCATCTAATCGAGCATCTCCCAGACCTATCCTTCGACAAGGACTTGCACAGTTAGTTAGAATAAATCTAGCGGCCCAGCGATCAACACCGCTAATACGTTGTACAAATAGTCATATCAAATAAAGTTGAAACAAGCATTTTCTACATTTAAAAATTGTCTTGTCATTTTCAATCATCTATCGGTGCATCCGATTAATTTCGCGTGCAGTGTCTCAATAAGCTTACAGTTTGTGAGCCTCTGTGTGAGAGACACCCATACGACATTTCTATAAAATCAAAACGCTAAACTATGATACTGATCACAAAGCCTTAATCTTCAGCATTAATCTGAACAGTCCCGTTAAAAAAATCCCGAACTACACTATAGATTTATGTTTAAAATAACAAAGTGGAATAATTTTATGCAAAAACTACAAAATAACTACACAAAACAAATACCATACAATAGAAACTTATCCATAACAGAAATAGACACTCATATCACAGATTTGAGCAATATAATCAATAAAACTATAGCAAACATATGTCCCAGATATAAACCAGATAATAACTTACTTCAATACACACCATACAGAATAAAAAAATTGCATAAATATAAATTATTTCTCATAACTTGTATAAACAAATAACTACAAAAACAAACAATATATATGCCAAATTAAAATACTTTATCTTAAGTTTTTAATCAATGAAATAAACACTCAGTTAAAATCTGAATATAAGAAAGCATACACCAAATACTGAGATAGCCAGCTCAAACAAATATCGCACAATAATCCAGACACCTTTTTCCCAAAAATTAATAAAATGTTTAGACCTCAACAGTCACTAGCAATTGAAAAATTATCTATCTCTCCAAATAACACAGACCTACTTAAAGTCCAAAAGAGATAGATAAACTACCATAAATAAATGATAACTATCAAATAACCTCCCCATACAATATCCTGAATACAATAGGTGCATACTATGAAAAAATCAACACACCTCAATACACAGATATAAAAACAAAAGTTGAACAAATTGTCGATCCTCTTATTAATATCTTCAAAGAACAATTAATTAACAATAATACAATCTCACAATTTATCGATGATAATCCAGCAACAAATCCCGAAAATGCCGACAAATCATTAAAATGTTGTAACAGTCTCCAAATTAAATATATTTTAAAATCTTTACCTAATAAAACATCCAACGGTTTCGATAATATTCCTCCGATCGTCTTAAAATACTTATCAGATAACATAATAAATGCATATACAATAATATTTAACAATTATCTAAATGCGCGTTATTATCCCACAACATGGAAGCAGGCCAAAATTCTTCTCATATTGAAACCAAATAAGTCTCCAGACAACCCTAGTAGCTACAGGCCAATTAGTCTCACTCCAGCTATAAGTAAGGTATTTGAAACCACAATTAACTCAGTAATTAAAGTACACTCCATAAATAATAATATAATCTCAGATAATCAATTTGGATTTAAATATAAACACTCAACAAGACATGCAATTCATAAAATAATTAACATAATTTCTTCTCACTTGCATCAAAAAGAAATAGTAGCTGCCACATTAATAGATTTAGAAAAAGCTTTTGACTCTATTTGGATAAAAGGCCTAATATATATTTTATATACATTTAACTTCCCACTCGACTTAATACATATGATTTGAAACATGTTGTGTTGTTGACTCTCTCTTTTTGCATTTTTGTATATGAAAAAATATTGAAAAATCTTTTTTGCCTAGTTTTCTAACTGTTATTACGAATTTTTTTAGTTAAGATTTGCTATGTACTCTGTTGTCACTATTCTCCACCTGTCAAACAAGTATGATGCTTATGTAGCAGTAATATCGAGAACAAACTCTTCTAAAAAATTGGTTTAGCTCGAGGCTGTCCAGACCTCAATACATAGCCGTACAGGTCACCGATGTGCACGGAGAGGCTCAGGCCGATCCGAGATGATTTTGGCGGAGCGAACGAGTTCGAAGCTATTCGAGTTTACGGCACTAATTAGGCTCGCCAGAAGCGCGAGTTTTCGATCTCAATTTGGCCAAAAGGTAGTTAAGAAAGTAGAAAATAAGGTATGTGCGAGAAGTGCTACAAGCTGCGTGTCAAATAAGCGAATCCTCGCGTGCGTTTTTGTTTATTTCTATTTTGTAAAAGCAATAAGCGAATTTATTTACACAAAAAATTCAATTTACTACATTTTCATTTGTATCATCATTCCTATTAAATATTGTCAACGATGTACAAATTATTTATTTATTTCGCCGCTCCTTGTCCCTTGTCTATAATAACTAATCAAAGAGCAAATCTATCAAAGTTGATAAATGAGCACATCCAAAAATATTACTATTATCCGAAAGGAAAATAAATAAAAATCTCTTGGTTCAAAAATGTAATTAAATTTACAAGAAATAGGAACAAGCATAATAATAACATTTATGATGAATATGCAAGGAGTGCAAGTTAGAATATGAGTCATATGGTTTAAATAATTTTTTAAATAAATCACAGTTTTTAAGCCCATAGAGAGTAAGTCAGGGTGAAGAAAAAGAAGATGTGTAGATTTTTGTATATACATGTATATAGTTTCAAGAACGTTTATATATAATTAAAACTTTTAATTATAATTTAAATATAAATTATGTGTTATTAATATATTAATGTACCAATCATATTTAATATTAGTATGATAATAGTATAGTTTTTTCTTTTATCATATTATTGATTTATAAAATATTTAAAAAAATAAATGATTAATAAAATATTTGTTTTTGGTTTTCAACTGTTGCACCGTAATAGTATTAAATGAAATTATTTGTATATGTTGCATTTGCATGTTTACTATGTAGTTTCTCTTTATAATCTCTCAAATTTCCAAAACTTGTATTTTAAAGTCGACTGATCGAACCTGTTAAAAATGTAACAAAATACTCTTTGTACCTTTATATATAACGCTTCTTAAAAAAGATTTTAAGAGACTTCTAGATAGATCCGACTAAAATAAGTGATAATTTATATCCTTATCTAATTATTAGATGGAAGATTACTAGGTCTACTGAATTAAAGTAAATACTGTAATATACGACTATTAAGATGTAATAAACATATGTCGGGAGCTGCTCACGTATAACTCTTGTGTAAGTTTCTGTTAGAGAAACTTTCACCAACTTTGTTGATATAGAAATGGACCATGAACACTCTATTTTGGCTACGCAAAATTCCCACAAAAGGATTCATATTCTAAACGGGCAGTTTTTTCCTGGAGCTGCTATACTTACGGGATACCATGCGAAGCTGGAAAATCAAGAAATCAGCATGAATCGTATTGATTTTCTTAAGCTTAGAGACCTTATGGATTTCGATGGAGGAAAAAATTTTCTTCGTTCTAAAGACTAAAACCAGAACGAATCAGTAGAGTAGAATAAAATACTATATGTAAAAAGAAGGAAATTACGAAGTAATGCTCACCACAGTTTTAGACAATGAAAGTATTTTGTTATATTATTGTTAATAACCATTTCACTTAGTTAAACAATTTTTTGGATTTTAACTGAACTATTGTGAATAGTAATTTATTTATTCAAATATTTACAAATTTGTTATTGATTACCTTTTCCGTTTTACTCTATAGTTATTGTCAACAAAAGAAGAAAAAAAAAAGTTTTGTCTATAAAAAAAACGTTAATATATAGAGTAACTTGTATAAAATAAATAAATATATGATAAATCAATTTTTTGATTAGTTTTGCTTGTAGAAGAGTAGTTTCGCTAGTTTGAAAATGTGATTGGTTAATATGCTTGTATTTGTGTCAGATTTACAAAAGCTATCTACAAAAGATAATCTAAGACTATCCATTTGAAGATCCCAAAGCGATTCCATTGTTACATTTTCATATCAGCAAGCACGTAATAGCATTTCATTCAGAATTACATAGCCTTTTTAACGCAACAGCCGATCGAAAAATCTCATGCAAATGGACGTAGTCTTAAATTATCCTATAGGCAAGGGTGTGCCGCAATACCTAAAAAGAATAGGAATATATATATATCTGTACTTACAATCGGAGTCGTGGCTTAAGCGAACGTCATTGCTTAGTCTTTAGCCCATCCCGGCAACTGCTTTGTGAAAAGCTAAATCAAAAAGGGCTCGCGCACAATGATTAGAAAGTTGACGCGCACCCATTGAAATGGAAAAAATTAATAAGCAAGGTGTCGAGGTAATAGCAATCCCGGCACAATACGTACAAAGCCGTTCGACGGAATCAAACCAATCAACTACCCCTCCCAAAATTTCATAATTAATACACTATAGCGCATTCCTAATCGTTGCGCGCGCCCATGTCTGTGAACTTGCCTTTCGAAACTCCTCGTGCGAAAACTAAAAGGTAAAGCAGTTCTGAGAGGTATACCATGAGATGAGACTTACAGGTAGATAAGTATTTGTAGAAAAAAAATTTATTATCGGCCTAAATTATGTACAAGTATTAGCGCATCGTTCGTAGGGACGCGGGTGAATCGCGCCGGTGAGATCCGGCCTGTGGGGCCTCGAGTGCTCAGTACTGCGACTGGTAGCTCTGGGGCTGTTGGTAAGCCTGTGGCTGGTAGATGGGTGCCGAAGGCTGGTAGGCGCGCGCTGGGCTCGCGTAGCTCTGGGCCGCACCTGGGTACGTGCTGGGGCCTGGGTAAGCGTTCCTGGGAGCCTGGTACTGTCCGGGAAGGGGTCCGGGCTGGTATTGGCCTGCAATGCAATTAAAACGCTGTTATTGATTCGATTACTTCGATCGCAATGCGCATTGCAGTTGAATAAACTGCACGCTATTATGTACAAACGAAAAGATACATAACATTTTAAATTAGATAATTTTATTACACGCGAAACGAGCTTTTCCTTTCTTTATCGTATACACACTCGGTAACCCGTGACAATTAATTTATTTATTAAATCAATTGTGTTTTGAGTAAAAGATAATGTTTCAATTAGCATTAAAAATTGATAGCAATTATACACATTGAATTTTACATAGATTGCAGTAGCAAATAAACTAAGATAAATTAGTTTCCAATCGTATTTATCTGAAAGTCTATTCAACGTCAAAGACCGGTAAATTGAGAAACTCATTCAAAAGGCATGTTGGTTGTAAGCTATTTTTGAAAATTAGAATCATATTTTTAGGAGAATAATAGAATGGGTGTGTACATCGTAGTATCGTAATAAAGAACAATAAGCAAAAAGAGGAAGATAGAGGGAGAAATGAATATGGAGATTAATGACCGATTGTTGAATCTTAATTTACCTCTATGCAGGTTACGTAGTTAAGTGCATGTACAATAATAATAAACCATTCACAAGTTTTGAGGCTTCCCATAAAGTAAGAAAAAAGTAAAATAATTGATACCTTATTATATAATTATAATTGTTAAATAAATAAATGACATGTTTTAATCATTATCATGAGTTATGTGACACATCGCTATAAAAAATAATTGTTTAACAATTAATGGTTTCTTCCAAAGCTATAATTCTGTAAATATCAGAATAAACCCACAATCAAAGTATCACGAGTATAAACTATAACTACTAGCTATCGCGGCGACTAAATCCACGTAATCACTCTTATGCTGTATTTATTGCGGTATCGGGCTCGGTACATAAATAATCCTAAATGCCTTGCGAAACGAGTGAAAAAGGCGCAAAACGCGTGACGTACACTTAGAAAAATTCGAGCCGATACGCGCTTTCCTGAAATTATGTAAATTGGCAGTGCAACGCGGCGCGCGGGCCGGGATCTCGCGCCAAGCGGAGGATGACTAGCCTCAATTTTCCGATTGTTATCGAGGAGCATGCCGAGCCGATTGAGCGATCAAGAGCACCGCCAACCGGTTTTTACCGATCGCACGCTCCACTTAATTAACTGCCACGGCATCTTTGCCCCCCTCGGACGTCGAGTTGCGCGAGGCTATTTTGATGAAATTATAGGCTGCCAGAGAATCGTGGACCTACGACACGGCTGTTTCTTGTGAGCCTAGTCGATTATAAACTGCCTGTTTTTGTAAGATACTTTATCCGTTTTAAAAGGCTTGAAAGAGACCATGTCTATGATGTCAATAGAATTTATGGAATAAGTATATCAATAGCTTATTTTTGTTTTAAATATTGACTGTAGGCTTTCGAGAACCATAGAATTTTTTCAAAAATTAAAACGATAGCGTGTTTCCATTGATATGACGTTAATGATCTTTCAAATTTCTATGTTATGATAGCTCAATCATTGTTGCTCGTTTCTCTACGTTATATATACTAGAAATACATTATTTCATTTCAATGCAGAAAGCTAATTAATTATACTTTCGGTAAAGCGATTTGTAAGCACTATTAAGAAAGATTGTTGGTTAGTTACAATCGAGATTAAAACTGAATGATTTGACTAATGTCAAATTCCTAACTTCATTCCGTCATTTCAATGTATAAGTTTGTATTATCTATGAAATCTTTAATAAATGAATTATTTGCATGAGTACCGAAATGATAAATAATGCTTTTCACTTATGTGTCACTCAATTTCATAATGCATAAGAAATAAGTATAAGATATTTATCTTGAAATTTTAATCATGAAGAAATTATGCATGTTTTAGTGTAGACATTTATGAAATATCACTTTTTTGTTACCAATGTTAGTATATTTAATTTGTATTAGATTTAAGATTAAGTGTACTTATAAAAATAATTTCGTTACTACAGGATTAAATCAAACGCACAAACTAATTAAAACAAATTTTGAATAAATATCAAAACTCGTTAAAAATAAACGAAATAAAAATTACAATTTAAATTTAACGACAATGTTTAAAAAGTCTTGTATTTGTGAATTTCTTTTAGTAATTCTAATAAAATCGTCATTGAAGAAGGAAATATAAATACATGCATAATTTTAAATTAATGTTTTGAATGTTATTGAAAAGTAAAAGCTAAACTACATTTAACGAATAATTGCATTAATTATGTCTAAATTCATGTGTATGCATTTATTTGTAAAAAAAAAGATAAAAGTATATTAGATATAGCGTGCGTTAATCTTGAGTGGTAGCCAAAAAACAAGTTAATTTATGATTGAAAGATTTCAGTTTCGACGCGATGTATATAAATAATGAATGAAAATGAGCTTAGCCGATTGGACTGCTTGAGTACGAGCAGAGCCGTTAATTTGATGAATAAACTGTAATGAATGCTTTGGGAATTATTAATGGGTTTACGAAGCGAGGAAGGATTGGTTGAAGGCATCTTTGGTAAAGGATCGCGGAGAAGGAGTCGTGGAAGAGGCAGCCCTGGGAGGTTGGGCCAGGTTAACTGACCTTGTCCCTCGGCGGCGTAGTCCTCGGTGGCGCCGTACTTGTAGGCCCTAGCCTCGGCTTCGGCGAGCCTCCTGGAGCCTGGCGGCCTTGAGGGCGGCGACCTCGGGCCGTGTCGACGACGGTGCCGTCCTCGGCTAAGGGCGCGGGCACGAAGGGGGCCTTGGCTCCCGCGGGCAGGCCGTAGGCCTTGGGCTCCGGGGCGTAGTGGGCGGGGGCGGGCTGGTGGTAGGCCGGGGCGGGTGCCGGCTGGTGGTATGCGGGGGGCCGGGCCGAAGGAGGCGCGGGGCGTAGGGCGCGGCCGCCTGGGGCGGTCCTGGCTGGGAGGAGCAGTAAGGAGGGAGCCCGGGGAAGAAGCGAATGGGGGGTAAGTGCTAGGGAAAGGAGGACTAACTACTGGGAATGATAGAGGAAGGAGCGGCGCCCGCGGTACCGAGCGAGCGAAATCGCGAAAAGTTGGGAGGCATTGGACTGGGAGATTTTTTTCCTCGGGACAGTGTCGACGACGCTGCCGTCCTGGCCGGTCGGCGCCGGGGGCGCCGCGGCCACGGGCTGGGCGTACGGACCCGAGGGACCGCCGCCGTAGCCGCCCTGGTACTGCGCCTGGCTAGCCGCCACCGCGCAGAAGAGGAGTATCTGCAAGAGGGAGAGGCTGCCGGTCAGTCGGGGCCTCGGGAGCGCCGCGCCTGGCTTCTTCCCCCCAGGGATTGCTTAACGCTTCGGGCGGATGGGAAATTCGATTAGGGCGGGATTATTGCCAACTCCCTGTTAACGCGTATTCAATTACCTCTATACTTTGTTGGCCTATAATTTCACGCTAATCTATGCTTATTAAGGATCGTATTTTAGTTTTATGCGCGTTACAAACGCTAAAAACGACAAGGTAATTAATTCGGGCGTCGGTTGTAATTAGCGGTTCTATCCCAAGGTGTAACCTGGCGCATTAACTTAATTTAATCCTAATAAAAGTATCGAAGTCGATTAGTGTGTTTTCCAAGCGTTATGAGATTGCGTGCGCTCACGGCAAAGGAGAGTCTAATGTATTTAGTAATTTTAGAAAGGCCATCTATCCG
>JACCIE010000330.1:0-23279 GCA_018906755.1 Sycophaga agraensis | reverse complement strand
AATTTGTAATAAACACCGAACATCGCGTTAAGAGTATATAAGCATTGATGACGCATATAACCCACATGGCCAGAATTTACTATAATTGCTGTAATAATTGGTCAAAAATTCTAATAACACCAACATCCAGTTTAAGAGTAATCTTCTAAGCATTGATAGTCACAATAACCTCAAATGGGCCAAGAATGTACTATATTGCTGTAAGAGTTGGTCAAAAATGTCTAATAAACACCTAAACATCCAGTTAAGAGTATTTAAGCATTGATAGTCACATAATACACCTCAAATGGCCAAGAATTTACTATATTGCTGTAAGAATTAGGTCAAAAATGTATAATAAACACCTAACATCCAGTTAAGAATATTAAGCATTGAGTCACATATAACCTCAAATGGCCAAGATTTTACTATATTGCCTAAGAATTAGTCAAAAATTTGTAATAAACACCTAACATCCAGTTAAGAGTATCTAAGCATTGATAGACGCATATAACCTCAAATGGCCAGAATGTACTATATTGCTGTAATAGTTGGTCAAAAATAGTCTAATAAACACATAACATCCAGTTAAGAGTATCGAGCATTGATAGCCACATATAACCTTAAATGTCCAAGAAATTGCAATATTGCTGTAATAATTGGTCAAAAATGTCAATAAAACACCTAACATCCAGTTAAGAGTATCTAAGCATTGATAGTCACATATAACCTCAAATGGCCAAGAATTTACATATTGCTGTAATAATTGGTCAAAAATGTCTAATGAACACCTAACATCCAGTTAAGAGTATCTAAGCATTGATAGCCACATATAACCTCAAATGGCCAAGAATTTACAATATTGCTTAAGAATTAGTCAAAAATTTGTAATAAACACCTAACATCCAGTTAAGAGTATCTAAGCATTGATAGTCACACATAACCTCAAATGGCCAAGAATTTACTATATTGCTGTAATAGTTGGTCAAAAATATCTAATAAACACATAACATCCAGTTGATAGTATCCGAGCATTGATAGCCACATATAACCTTAAATGTCCAAGAAATTGCAATATTGCTGTAATAATTGGTCAAAAATGTCTAATAAACACCTAACATCCAGTTAAGAGTATCTAAGCATTGATAGTCACATATAACCTCAAATGGCCAAGAATTTACAATATTGCTGTAATAGTTGGTCAAAAATGTCTAATAAACACCTAACATCCAGTTAGAGAGTATCTAAGCATTGATAGCCACATATAACCTTAAATGTCCAAGAAATTGCAATATTGCTGTAATAATTGGTCAAAAATGTCCTAATAAACACCTAACAGCCAGTTAAGAGTATCTAAGCATTGATAGCCACATATAACTCAAATGTCCAAGAAATTGCAAATATGCTGTAAGAATTAGTCAAAAATGTCTAATAAACACCTAACATCCAGTTAAGAGTATCTAAGCATTGATAGACGCATATAACCTCAAATGGCCAGAATTTACTATATTGCTGTAATAATTGGTCAAAAATGTCTAATGACACCTAACATCCAGTTAAGAGTATCTAAGCATTGATAGTCACATATAACCACAAATGGCCAAGAATTTACAATATTGCTGTAATAGTTGGTCAAAAATGTCTAATAAACACCTAACATCCAGTTAAGAGTATCTAAGCATTGATAGTCACATATAACCTCAAATGGCCAAGAATTTACTATATTGCTGTAATAATTGGTCAAAAATGTCTAATGAACACCTAACATCCAGTTAAGAGTATCTAAGCATTGATAGCCACATACAACCTCAAATGGCCAAGAAATTACAATATTGCCTTAAGAATTAGTCAAAAATGTATAATAAACACCTAACATCCAGTTAAGAGTATCTAAGCATTGATAGACGCATATAACCTCAAATGGCCATGAATTTACTATATTGCTGTAATAGTTGGTGAAAAATGTCTAATAAACACCTAACATCCAGTTAAGAGTATCTAAGCATTGATAGACGCATATAACCTCAAATGGCCATGAATTTACTATATTGCTGTAATAATTGGTCAAAAATGTCTAATGAAACACCTAACATCCAGTTAAGAGTATCTAAGCATTGATAGTCACATATAACCTCAAATGGCCAAGAATTTACAATATTGCTGTAATAGTTGGTGAAAAATGTCTAATAAACACCTAATATCCAGTTAAGAGCATCTAAGCATTGATAGTCACATATAACCTCAAATGGCCATGAATTTACTATATTGCTGTAATAATTGGTCAAAAATGTCTAATGAACACCTAACATCCAGTTAAGGGTATCTAAGTATTGATAGCCACATATAACCTCAAATTGCCAAGAATTTACAATATTGCTTTAAGAATTAGTCAAAAATTTGTAATAAACACCTAACATCCAGTTAAGAGTATCTAAGCATTGATAGTCACACATAACCTCAAATGGCCAAGAATTTACTATATTGCTGTAATAGTTGGTCAAAAATATCTAATAAACACATAACATCCAGTTGATAGTATCCGAGCATTGATAGCCACATATAACCTTAAATGTCCAAGAAATTGCAATATTGCTGTAATAATTGGTCAAAAATGTATAATAAACACCTAACATCCAGTTAAGAATATTTAAGCATTGAGTCACATATAACCTCAAATGGCCAAGATTTTACTATATTGCCTAAGAATTAGTCAAAAATTTGTAATAAACACCTAACATCCAGTTAAGAGTATCTAAGCATTGATAGACGCATATAACCCAAATGGGCCAAGATGTACTATATTGCTGTAATAGTTGGTCAAAAATATCTAATAAACACATAACATCCAGTTGATAGTATCCGAGCATTGATAGCCACATATAACTTTAAATGTCCAAGAAATTGCAATATTGCTGTAATAATTGGTCAAAAATGTCCAATAAACACCTAACATCCAGTTAAGAGTATCTAAGCATTGATAGTCACATATAACCTCAAATGGCCCAGAATTTACTAAATTGCTTGTAATAATTGGTCAAAAATGTCCTAATGAACTCCTAACATCCAGTTAAGAGTATCTAAGCATTGATATTTACATATAACCTCAAATGTCCAAGAAATTGCAATATTGCCTAAGAATTAGTCAAAAATTTGTAATAAACACCTAACATCCAGTTAAGAGTATCTAAGCATTGATAGTCACAACATAACCTTCAATGGCCAAGAATTTACTATATTGCTGTAATAGTTGGTCAAAAATATCTAATAAACACATAACATCCAGTTGATAGTATCCGAGCATTCCTACATCCAGTTAAGAGTATCTAAGCATTGATAGTCACACATAACCTCAAATGGCCAAGAATTTACTATATTGCTGTAATAGTTGGTCAAAAATATCTAATAAACACATAACATCCAGTTGATAGTATCCGAGCATTGATAGCCACATATAACCTTAAAGATGTCCAAGAAATTGCAATATTGCTGTAATAATTGGTTAAAAATGTCCAATAAAACACCTAACATCCAGTTAAAGTATTCTAAGCATTGATGAGTCACACATACCTCAAATGGCCAAGAATTTTACTATATTGCTGTAATAGTTGGTCAAAAATATCTAATAAACACATAACATCCAGTTGATAGTATCCGAGCATTGATAGCCACATATAACCTTAAATGTCCAAGAAATTGCAATATTGCTGTAATAATTGGTCAAAAATGTCCAATAACACCTAACAGCCAGTTAAGAGTATCTAAGCATTGATAGCCACATATAAACTCAATGTCCAAGAAATTGCAATATTGCTGTAAGAATTAGTCAAAATGTCTAATAAACACCTAACATCCAGTTAAGAGTATCTAAGCATTGATAGACGCATATAACCTCAAATGGCCATGAATTTACTATATTGCTGTAATAATTGGTCAAAAATGTCTAATGAACACCTAAACATCCAGTTAAGAGTATCTAAGCATTGATAGTCACATATAACCACAAATGGCCCAGAATTTACAATATTGCTGTAATAGTTGGTGAAAAATGTCTAATAAACAACCTAATATCCAGTTAAGAGCATCTAAGCATTGACAGTCACATATAACCTCAAATGGCCATGAATTTACTATATTGCTGTAATAATTGGTCAAAAATGTCTAATGAACACTTAACATCCAGTTAAGAGTATCTAAGCATTGATAGCCAAATACAACCTCAAATGGCCAAGAAATTACAATATTGCCTAAGAATTAGTCAAAAATGTATAATAACCACCTAACATCCAGTTAAGAGTATCTAAGCATTGATAGACGCATATAACCTCAATGGCCATGAATTACTATATTGCTGTAATAATTGGTCAAAATGTCCAATAAACACCTAACATCCAGTTAAGAGTATCTAAGCATTGATAGTCACATATAACCTCAATGGCCCAGAATTTACTAAATTGCTGTAATAATTGGTCAAAAATGTCTAATGAACTCCTAACATCCAGTTAAGAGTATCTAAGCATTGATATTTACATATAACCTCAAATGTCCAAGAAATTGCAATATTGCCTAAGAATTAGTCAAAAATTTGTAATAAACACCTAACATCCAGTTAAGAGTATCTAAGCATTGATAGTCACACATAACCTCAAATGGCCAAGAATTTACTATATTGCTGTAATAGTTGGTCAAAAATATCTAATAAACACATAACATCCAGTTGATAGTATCCGAGCATTGATAGCCACATATAACCTTAAATGTCCAAGAAATTGCAATATTGCTGTAATAATTGGTTAAAAATGTCCAATAAACACCTAACATCCAGTTAAGAGTATCTAAGCATTGATAGTCACACATAACCTCAAATGGCCAAGAATTTACTATATTGCTGTAATAGTTGGTCAAAAATATCTAATAAACACATAACATCCAGTTGATAGTATCCGAGCATTGATAGCCACATATAACCTTAAATGTCCAAGAAATTGCAATATTGCTGTAATAATTGGTCAAAAATGTCCAATAAACACCTAACAGCCAGTTAAGAGTATCTAAGCATTGATAGCCACATATAAACTCAAATGTCCAAGAAATTGCAATATTGCTGTAAGAATTAGTCAAAAATGTCTAATAAACACCTAACATCCAGTTAAGAGTATCTAAGCATTGATAGACGCATATAACCTCAAATGGCCATGAATTTACTATATTGCTGTAATAATTGGTCAAAAATGTCTAATGAACACCTAACATCCAGTTAAGAGTATCTAAGCATTGATAGTCACATATAACCACAAATGGCCCAGAATTTACAATATTGCTGTAATAGTTGGTGAAAAATGTCTAATAAACACCTAATATCCAGTTAAGAGCATCTAAGCATTGATAGTCACATATAACCTCAAATGGCCATGAATTTACTATATTGCTGTAATAATTGGTCAAAAATGTCTAATGAACACCTAACATCCAGTTAAGAGTATCTAAGCATTGATAGCCAAATACAACCTCAAATGGCCAAGAAATTACAATATTGCCTAAGAATTAGTCAAAAATGTATAATAAACACCTAACATCCAGTTAAGAGTATCTAAGCATTGATAGACGCATATAACCTCAAATGGCCAAGAATTTACTATATTGCTGTAATAATTGGTCAAAAATGTCTAATAAACACCTAACATCCAGTTAAGAGTATCTAAGCATTGATAGTCACATATAACCTCAAATGGCCAAGAATTTACTATATTGCTGTAATAATTGGTCAAAAATGTCTAATGAACACCTAACATCCAGTTAAGAGTATCTAAGCATTGATATTCACATATAACCTCAAATGTCCAAGAAATTGCAATATTGCCTAAGAATTAGTCAAAAATTTGTAATAAACACCTAACATCCAGTTAAGAGTATCTAAGCATTGATAGTCACACATAACCTCAAATGGCCAAGAATTTACTATATTGCTGTAATAGTTGGTCAAAAATATCTAATAAACACATAACATCCAGTTGATAGTATCCGAGCATTGATAGCCACATATAACCTTAAATGTCCAAGAAATTGCAATATTGCTGTAATAATTAGTCAAAAATTTGTAATAAACACCTAACATCCAGTTAAGAGTATCTAAGCATTGATAGTCACACATAACCTCAAATGGCCAAGAATTTACTATATTGCTGTAATAGTTGGTCAAAAATATCTAATAAACACATAACATCCAGTTGATAGTATCCGAGCATTGATAGCCACATATAACCTTAAATGTCCAAGAAATTGCAATATTGCTGTAATAATTGGTCAAAAATGTCCAATAAACACCTAACAGCCAGTTAAGAGTATCTAAGCATTGATAGCCACATATAAACTCAAATGTCCAAGAAATTGCAATATTGCTGTAAGAATTAGTCAAAAATGTCTAATAAACACCTAACATCCAGTTAAGAGTATCTAAGCATTGATAGACGCATATAACCTCAAATGGCCATGAATTTACTATATTGCTGTAATAATTGGTCAAAAATGTCTAATGAACACCTAACATCCAGTTAAGAGTATCTAAGCATTGATAGTCACATGTAGCGAAACATGTTAGTACGGACCGTATGTGTGTGCGGAGTGAGTGTGTTGCTGTGCCGCGACAGGTAGAGTAGGACTGGGCCGCGCGCCCTCGCGACGAAACGCGTGTACCGGCGTTCGCTGCTCGCATCGCTACTCGCCTCGCGGACTTGGCCGCGACTTGGTCATAGTCCGGAAGCCCAGCCCGAGAGCCTGGGAACTTTGGGTCGCTGCTCGCTGCAGAGAGCGAAGCCCATTATATCGTCGCACCAGGGTCGCTGCTCGACGCAGAGAGCGAAGCCCGCCGCTTTTTTTTGGATTTGCTGTCCGTCATCGAGTACCAGCGGCCATCATTACATCGACTATTCGACGTGAGCCCTCCGTGCCCAGCCATCTGATTATTGGAAGCCGCCATCGTCACCCGCACAAATCGACGACTAGGACTCGCCCAGATCCACGCCCCTGGCCGACACCTTTGGAAGCTGCAGACGTGCTGCTATCCTCAGCGCCTCGGATCGGGAGCGAGACTAGCAACCGGCACCTGACGCAACACGGAGCGGATTTTTCACGAGAGTCTACGAGAATCACGTCTGGTGCTGCCTACTTCCCAGGACGACCTCGCCAACATCTCCACGTGAAGACAAGGACAGAAAAGGTGAAACCTTTCCGACCGTCGGAGAACCCACGGGCTCCGGTGAGCTGAATCGGGCTACGGATGAGTTGCGGACGTCGCGCCGATCTAGTTTTATCGTGTATTTAGCGTAGAGTTGATTTGCGAGCGAGATTGGTCTAGTGTGAATCGGGGGGTTATAGTTTTATCAATTTAGACGCGAATTCGGATGCGTCCTCCGGAATAAAATAAAGTGTCTAATTATTATTATATTCTAGCTTAACCAACTTTTATTTGTTCTCGTACACTTTATCTCCTCTCACCTCGACCCCCTTGAATACTAAAAAGATATAGAAATTTATAGCAAATAAATTTATTACAATTGGCGCCCGACTAGAGGCAAAAAGAGAGAGATAGAGTTAATACGAGTACAAATAGATCATTAAGTTTATAGAGTTGTTTTTAAAATAATAAAAGAATAAATAGTAAGGTAGAATTAAAAGCGAACGAAATTGAGAGTAAAGGCTAATTAGGTGTATTTTTTTTTGTAAAACGCCAATCATGATGACCCGAGGGACAAAAGGGTCAAATGTGGACGAGAGCATTCCAGCTCAGACTATTCAACAACAATTGAACGATCTCCGAGAGGAGTTAGAGAAAACTAAGAAAGAGCGAACAGCATATGTAAAGGAAAACGACATATTTCGACAACAGCTATCAAGACTGCAGGAAGAGAATAAGTCGCTGCTTACCAAAGTTAAAGTCAACAAACCGGCAACATCGGACAGCGCTGTCAATACGAGTCCAACCGTCGCCAGCACTTCAGTCAACACAAGCAGCGTTACTAATGTAAATAAACAGAGCGATCTCGGTAATCGAAATGATCCGCGGGTTGTTCGTACAAGCGAAGCGTCAGACACGGTCGTATTGGATCGCGATGAAAATAATTTTGAAAATTTAAGGTCACAGTCTTGTATGTCGAGTCAAATGGTTACGAGCATAATAAGTCAATTACAATCATTACAATCTAATATGACTTTGCCGATATTTAGAAGTGATAAAGGTAATGCGATAGAGTTTATTAAAAATTTAGAGAAATACTTCGATCGAAAGGGCATAAATGAAAATCAAAAATTATCTTATGTAGAAGATGCTTTGGACGATAGGGCTAGGCATTGGTTTGATGCCATGATTGAACCATTTCGCAATTATACTCAATTTAAAAATGCATTTTTTAGACGGTACGATACAATTGAAGCGAATATAGACGCACAGAATGAATGGAGAAATAAACGATTTAAAGCAAATGATCATTCATTAAGTGAATATTTTTCTGATCAGTTACGAGCGGCAAAGTATTTTAGACAAATAGGCATATATGAGAGAAATTACACTATTCTGAAACAGTTACCGGCGCGTGTGAAAGATATTTTAGCGACAGTAGATATGGACGACACTGAGCGAATTATTCAAACTTTAAATCGTTTAGATGCTGCAAATCAGGAGCAACGTTATGAAAAATCGCATTACATCCCTCGAGATAATATTCGGGATAAACCTCGAAATAATCTTTATTCAGAAAATCGATATAATAATAATACAAATCATGTGCGACGAATTACTCGCGATTCTCCATATAATTCATCTCGAAGGACAGACGTTCTTTCGGGAACCCAGCCAATTCAAAATCATCAGTCGAAT
Organism: Sycophaga agraensis; assembly: GCA_018906755.1. Taxonomy (NCBI): domain Eukaryota; kingdom Metazoa; phylum Arthropoda; class Insecta; order Hymenoptera; family Pteromalidae; genus Sycophaga; species Sycophaga agraensis. The sequence continues at coordinate 14,431 of JACCIE010000330.1, read as the reverse complement.
TTACGTTTCAGCGATAATGACAATAAGGTACAACCTGAAAGTCAACAAATCGTAGATAGCCAGGACGCACGTGTTACGGTCGACATGGCTTCAACCGCGGCCGCGAATGTATGCGCTTTAACGCGATCTGATTTTTTAAATGAATTGGCATGGGATATAAACGGAGGCGAACAAGGTGTGTATGTTGAGCCTGAGGTACGCCTAGTAAGTCCGCGATTAATCGCGATGGTCGAAAATCAGGAAGTGTCAGTCTTAGTAGACACGGGTAGCGACGTAACTTGCGCATCGGAAAAATGGTACAATTTATTAAAAAAGAAAGCCTCATTTGTTGAATTGCCGGTCAGTAATTCATCCGTTTATGTTGCGATAGGAAAAAAAGCTGTTACCATTAGGCGTCAAGTAAAAATAACAATAATGATCGGAGACTTAGCCGTCACGTATCCGTTTTTAATTGTCCCGGATTTATCTGCAGAGCTTATTGTAGGAAACGATTGGATGTATAAACATCAATGTGTGGTTGATTATGAGAGAAAGATAATTAAAGTACAAGGTAGAGAGTTGCTTGAAAGTCAATATGTTTTTTGTATGAAAGGCATGAGGTCATGTAAGATAGTTAGGGTGTGCAGTAAATTAGCCGGATGTATGGATATAGAGGATGAGCGCATAAAATTAGTAACAAATAATATTAATGAAAAAAGTATGAGTACTAAAAGTTTGGGGGATGCATGGTCGCCCAATCGGCATGTTACTCAAAGTTTAAAGGCCGTTGCAAATGGTGAACAAAGCGTAGTCAATTTTAGCGCGCAAGTTAATAAAGTCATCGCCGATATTTGTAAATTAAATGCAAATCAGAGGGAACAGGTACGGGCGTTATTAATTCACTATGAATGCATCTTTTCGACGCGACCTGGATTAACTCATGTATATGAACACGAGATTAATCCTCTTTTTGATAAGATTTATGTAAAGCGCTCATACCCTATACCTATTCATTATCGAGCGGCTGTGGATGCTGAAATTGAATACATGTTAGATCGAAATATCATTGAACGATCGAATAGTGCTTATTGTAATCCTGTGAGAACTGTTTTGAAAAAAAATGGTGAAGTGCGTATATGCCTCGATGCTCGATGGTTAAATAAATTGATCGCGGCGGACAATGAGAGCCCTGCGCGTATAGAGGAGTTATTGCAAAAATTTGCGGGAGCCCGGTACTTTACATCCACTGATTTGGTGAGCGGATATTGGCAGATCCCCTTAAAAGCCGAATCGCGCAAGTATACTGCTTTTCTGCACAATGGTGCCTTATATCAATTTAAAGTGATCCCATTTGGCCTGAAAACCGCTGGTAGTGGATTTTTGCGTGGACTTAGTCTAGCTTTGGGTAATGAGGTTGGAGAATTTATGGCTTGGTATGTAGATGATTTGCTCGTGGGATCAAAAACGTTCGATGAACACTTGGATCATCTCTCTCGTTTATTTGAAAGGTTAAAATGTGCTGGGTTTACGATTAGTTTGGAAAAGACTCAATTTTTTCGTGAATCTGTAGAGTTTTTGGGTGTTCTTTTGTCAAGTCAAGGTATTTCGGTAGATCCGAAGAAAATTGAGGTAATTCAAAATTTTCCGGCGCCTAAGGATAAACGGCAGCTGCAAGGTTTCTTGGGAGTATGTGGATATTACCGACGTTTCAGTGTGCGCCACGCCAACTTCATTGAGCCATTTCGTGATTTATTGGGATTGGGTATGTGGAAATGGACCGAGCGTCATGACGTTGCGTTTGCCGAATTAAAAAGAAATTTTACTCAGTCGGTTACTCTTGCGCATTATATACCACAGCGAGAATTTCGATTGCAGACTGACGCGAGCGATGTCGGCATAAGCGGCGTATTGTATCAGATTGATGACAATAACGACCATCGTATAATTTCACTTGTAAGCAGAGTCTTGACAAGGTGCGAACAACGGTATAATACGACGGAAAAGGAGTTGTTGGCCATTGTATTTTCCGTGATAAAACTGCGGATGTATTTGTTAGGATCACCGTTTAAAATTATCACTGATCATCAAGCCTTAATTTATCTAATTTCCACGCCGTATCATACTGCGCGTCTCATGCGTTGGACGCTTTGCTTACAAGAGTATACTTTTACTATTGAACATTGTCGCGGGACGGACAATGCGGTGGCGGATTTCTTCAGTCGCAACATAGAGGGATATTTAGCCGATAATCAAAAGGATAATGTTCTTGTAGCTCGAATTGTCAAAGATGCACACCCAAATAGTTCCGCGACTTATACTCCCGTTAATCGTCTCATCGCTGCATTGACTGTGCGCCCGGAGTTATTATGCGAATTGCGCAATTTAGGAGAATTGCAAGAAAGGGACGAAGGTATAAAACGTCTTCTTGAACGATCCTCTCCGAGTTTTATAGTCGAACAAGAGAAAAACATAACGTACGTTAAATCGAAAAGGGATGATCATTGGCGAATTGTTTTACCCCGATTACTCTGTGACAAAACCATTGCGAGTATGCACGAACAGACCGGTCATGCGGGCAATCATAAACTCTGGGAGTATATGTATAAATATTTTTATTGGAAGGGAATGCGGCGTGACATAAAAAACTATACCAGGGCTTGTGATCTTTGTCAGCGCGCGAAACATTTAAATTCTAAGATGGAGGGCGACTATCAGTTGGTTAAAGCCAATAAACCAAACGAGTTTGTGTCAGTCGATTTTTATGGGCCATTACCTGCCTCTCGAAGTAATGTTCAATATTTGTTTGTTTTGCAGGATTTATTTTCTAAGCTCGTTACTCTATATCCCATAAAAAAGGCCAACACGCAGACTTGTTTAAAAAAATTAAAAGAACATTATATTGTAAATATCGGAAAGCCCGCTAAAATATTGTCTGATCATGGCACGCAATTTACGTCTCCCTTGTGGATAGACACGCTCGCTTCTATGGGTATTAAAGCACTATTTTCATCAATAAGACATCCTCAATCTAACCCCGTAGAGCGAACCATGCGAGAAATAGGTCGGTTATTCCGTACTTATTGTCACAATCGGCATACTGGGTGGGCCAATATTGTACCCTTCGTGGAGAGTTGTTTGAATTTGCTATACCATGGAAGTATACGTATGGTCCCATACGAATTACATTTTTCTCGGTCGAGCAAGGATAAAATTCTAGAGATGTTCCCGCGTCTTTTGCCAGCCTCTATCCCAAGGGAATTAACGATTCAATACGCGGATGAGAATTTACAGAAAGGGTTTGAGCAGCGTTGTCGGGGGCAAAAGAAATGTCGTTCCACTGTATTAAATGTTGGAGATCTCGTCCTTCTTAGGGTACCGCACCTGTCTGATGCTTCGCAACGTAAAACACATAAGTTCTTTTTATTATACGAGGGGCCGTATCGTATCCGGGACAAAGTTGGAGCAAACGCGTTTATGCTTGTGGAGGCTGAAGATTCCACGAAAATCCGAGGCACTTATAATCGTTTTAATTTGCGTAAATACTTTGTTGAGACCTCAAACCTGCAGAATTGAGTTGACGTAGTCGAGATTTGTCAGATTTACCATATTTGAATGTTTCATGAACTAATATTGTTTTATTTTCTGAGATCAATTAATTGCGTTGTATTTGAGGAGAATTGTATTGCGGTGCGATAAACATAATTTATTGTGCGAGTTAAACTGATGAGACTCGGGGAATGTGTTGTTCATAGGAGGGTGCCTGGCGTTCTCCTTTTTTCTTATATGTAATCTTCAATGTGAAAATGTTCTGTCAACCGCGTTATAGTATGTGTCGTTATAAGTGAGTAAATGTCCGTGTTTTATCGATAGGGATAATTAGCGTATAATATTTTTATCGTCGGATGATGTATCCTTCAATAAAAAGGGGGATGAATTGTAGCGAAACATGTTAGTACGGACCGTATGTGTGTGCGGAGTGAGTGTGTTGCTGTGCCGCGACAGGTAGAGTAGGACTGGGCCGCGCGCCCTCGCGACGAAACGCGTGTACCGGCGTTCGCTGCTCGCATCGCTACTCGCCTCGCGGACTTGGCCGCGACTTGGTCATAGTCCGGAAGCCCAGCCCGAGAGCCTGGGAACTTTGGGTCGCTGCTCGCTGCAGAGAGCGAAGCCCATTATATCGTCGCACCAGGGTCGCTGCTCGACGCAGAGAGCGAAGCCCGCCGCTTTTTTTTGGATTTGCTGTCCGTCATCGAGTACCAGCGGCCATCATTACATCGACTATTCGACGTGAGCCCTCCGTGCCCAGCCATCTGATTATTGGAAGCCGCCATCGTCACCCGCACAAATCGACGACTAGGACTCGCCCAGATCCACGCCCCTGGCCGACACCTTTGGAAGCTGCAGACGTGCTGCTATCCTCAGCGCCTCGGATCGGGAGCGAGACGAGCAACCGGCACCTGACGCAACACGGAGCGGATTTTTCACGAGAGTCTACGAGAATCACGTCTGGTGCTGCCTACTTCCCAGGACGACCTCGCCAACATCTCCACGTGAAGACAAGGACAGAAAAGGTGAAACCTTTCCGACCGTCGGAGAACCCACGGGCTCCGGTGAGCTGAATCGGGCTACGGATGAGTTGCGGACGTCGCGCCGATCTAGTTTTATCGTGTATTTAGCGTAGAGTTGATTTGCGAGCGAGATTGGTCTAGTGTGAATCGGGGGGTTATAGTTTTATCAATTTAGACGCGAATTCGGATGCGTCCTCCGGAATAAAATAAAGTGTCTAATTATTATTATATTCTAGCTTAACCAACTTTTATTTGTTCTCGTACACTTTATCTCCTCTCACCTCGACCCCCTTGAATACTAAAAAGATATAGAAATTTATAGCAAATAAATTTATTACACCTCTAATTAAATACCAGTAGGAATAATTAAATAAACACGCATGCAATTAAGGAGAACTTCCACTTAAACAGTTTCAAAAATTTTCTTTAAATTAATTTTTTCATTCTATAGATCAATAAAATTTATAAATTTCTATAAGTTTAGCTTATGTAATTAAAGATTCAAATACCCCATTGGTTGGTTTGTAGGAAAATTCCAGAAATTAGTCATTGCATAGTATCGGGATTGCTGATGGGGATTTAGTAAAAGATCTTATTGTGATCAACGACTGAGAAGACATTTTCCGGTGCCTCTTATAATAAGTACTCAATGATAAAAAATGATATCGGTTCGGGATGGTTAGATGTAGGTCGAATGATTCGTAGTCAATGTAACGATAAGGTGGGGATCGAAAAGTTACCGAGGGCGCTTGGACAATGGCTAACCGGTCGTTTGATTTTAGTGATACATCGGCAGGTCTAAAAGCTCAGCATATGAACTGGTCAGGAAGTCTTGGGTAGTGAGTGTTACCACCGCGTCGATCAGGTGATTGACTCGCAGATCGAAGGTTATAGTAGGCCAGAAAGTCTGCGCTGACGATGTTTGCGTAAACACGGACTATCATGAAAGACCATTTGAGTGGAAAGCAGATGTAAATTTAGTGTTACTGGTCCTGACAACGATGTAGAAGCGGTTTTTCGCTGGGCTGCTATCATCCTCCACTACCAAGATTGGAGGAAACTTCATTGATTTCCATTGTTGTTGGATGCTTCGAAGATACGATAGTGCTTGGCATTTAATTTCTAGGGTGCCGTAGGCTTGGTGTTACTAGTACTAATTTGTTACGGTGTTGTCGAATGCGACTTGATGTCGGATTTGCTTGGAGCGTCCGAATTTAGGCTCTCACTGATTTATCCAAAATTGCCATATTATGTTGATATCAGGCTTTGTGAAAGAGCCAAGTCAGTTAAGTCACTGATAGTCGTAGGGTCTCTACGTCCTAAGCCAATAGATTATTGGAAAATTGTTGAAAACTGGTTGTTGCGATGCTCAAATCACGTGTTAGTAGATGATCTTGATATTAAATCAGCGGTTGCTCGAATTAACATGAATCTCACGAACGCCATTGATAGATTGGTATCGGTAAAACCAATACGCTTTAAAAAGGGACGTCTTTCTTGGATTGATTTTGAGTTGCTTTAAGCATAATAATTGTACAATACTATGTAAATGGTAGAAACGAACTCAACTGACGCGGTTCAATGAGGACTTTCTTGACATGTTCAATCTAATCCAAGTGATAGTGAATCAGGCGAGGACTGAATTCATTCACAATCACGTCATTGACTGTCAAAGCTCCGGTAAAATCTGGCAAGAGCTGCGTAGATTAGGATTGTTTTCGCGGGTCAATGGATCCTTAAATAGGTTCACACCGAATGTCCTTAAAGATTTCCTTTATAAATGCTTTTCAGCAGGAATTTCGTAAGGTAATTGCGGCAAAGATAGTCAACTTGAAATATTTGAAGGTAAATGAAAAATTTGCTTTTAAACTAATAATAATTGCGAATTTAATGTCTGAAAGCTTAATTGTATTGATGAAGTATCAATGTTACAATAATTATTATTGCTAAAGTTTTAAATAACTGGATAAGAACGAATTATTTTAATTTTTTAAAGTTCCATATTATTCTCATTCCTGTAAAATATCTTCCGTTGATAATTATTAGTATTCAAAACTATTAATAAATGAGACAAGTAACTGAATGGTCTTGCAAACAGATGAATTGATTATCCGTACATAGCATGTAAGATATAACCGAGGCCTGCTCCGCGGCCTATAGACTGCGTAATAGAGGCGCGCACGCGGACTACGCCCGGTGCGCGCACGGAGCCTGAGTGCGGCCCCACGGCTGCGCGTGGTGAAGCCCGCGCGCGGGCGAAAGTTGCGGCCGCGGGTCGGCCACTGCCGGCGAAGGGCGGAGAGTGGCGGGCTAAGCTAGCAGGAGAGAGAGCCATCGAGCTCCGTCGGGATGGCCAGGCGACTCCCGAGGAAAGTGCCAGAAATTGGTACACCACAGTGGGAGCTGGTTCCACGACGATGATGCGTCCAACTGTTCCTCCCCCCCCCCGGCCCCTTATCGTAATGACCAAAGAGCCCTCGTGGTAACCGGAGAGTGGCAGGTGCTCCGAGGCATGTCAACCTCTGAGAGGAAGCACCACGTTACATGTTTTATACTTTAACAGATCTACAAGATTTTGCGGCTACGTAAGCCGCAATACTTGGCTCATCTTTTCTCTTTGAATATATTCGATCATTCTATTAGATGTAATCCAAATGAACTTGTTGTTCCGCTGATGCGCATCGAGACAGGTATGAAATCATTCGTGGTTCTAGGTACCAATCTGTGAAACAATCTACAGTTTAAAACAATAATATAAGTGTGTAAATCGACTCACACTTACACATTTAACCCACACATATAAGTAGAATTGAGGTGATACTTTCTGTTGTTTTCTAGTACAATATTTTTATAAAAATTTATAAATAAATAATTCTGTATCTATATTTCTCATTCCACGACCACCGATCACAAAAGTTGATATAATTAGAATCGGGAGCATTTTTACGTAAACGCGAAAATTTTAATTTGATCCACCATTTATATTGCACAGAAAGTTTTTATGAAAGTGAGCCTTAACCATCAATAATAATAAAATACTTGTATTAAAATTTAGCCTTAATGAATAAACTTACAAACAGTTATTAACATTAAATATTCATTCTTTGGTTTAATATTGATGCACACATATATCTTTTCTCTTTTGAAGACGTTCTAGAGTAAAAAAGAAATTCATTGATTAATTTTGTTTCTCTCGGTCCTTGTTTCCCCTATCTGTTATTTTTAAACTTGAAGTAAGATACATTATTGTGTCATTCTTTGTAACAAGATTCTAGCAACAATTGTTGGTACTGATACTCGTCAATCTACTATACTAGATGTCGTATGCCTATACTTTAAAATTGGAATTTTCAATTCTAGAATTTTGAGAAAGATATATGCATGCTTTATATATATATATATATATATATATATATATATATATATATATATATGGCATCTCCGCGATCACCGTCAAAATTGGCGTTAGCCTCCAAAGATGGCGTTAGCCGGCCCGACTGCCCCCGCGCGGGTCTGCCACCTTAAGCTAGGAAGCGCCCACTGACTCGAGATTCGACTGGCACGAGCGTACGTTTCGCCGGGTCCCACTCTGTACTTTCAAAAGATAATAAACGTTTAAAACAGAGTTATTAGCGAGTGGTTTCTTGGGCGCTACGCCTAGCGTGTCCCAGCGACCTTCCCAACTTAGCTAAATATATATACATGTAATATGAGTGCGCCTGTATTATATGAATGGAATAATACATAAAGTGACTTGGAAGGAAATATGGATACATTCGTACTGAATATTTTAAATGAAAAATCGTAAAGCAATTAATTGTCAATGGCAGATTTCTATAGTTTTTCTAATGTATACATACGGATTATACTACTTCTTATTTAATTATTCTGATTGGATAAATAAATGGGATACATAATCAAAAATAAAAACCAAAACATTAATATGAGATTTGTGTGCGCGCGCGCGCGCGCGTGTGTGTGTGTGTGTACATATATATTGTTACATCCTACTATCAGTCGGTATATTGGTAAGAAACGAATCGGTAGCACTCTCGCTACTTTCTTTACCATCTAGCGAATGCATAGGTGTGACAAAACGCATTCCTTCCCCCTTTTCCCACACCTTCAATTACCTGCATCTACAATTAAAAACTGTACCCCAAGCAGGCGTTGACGATGACGATGACCCCACAGCTACCTGACGTTGCACCGGCACACCGGCAAGCAAAAAATTGCAACACAGGCGGAAGCTCTTTTAGAAACCGTACCGTCCCAGCCAAAACCAAATCCCAAACTATTATTTAAAATAAATAATAAATAAAAAAAACAATACCTTATCCACTCAACCATCGGAAAAACCAGAAAAAACGGAATTAAACAAATTTTTACAATATAAAAAATATATATATTTAAAAATATGCAACTATTATTCTTTAAGAGCTAATATTAATATTTATACATACAGCAAAGGGAATTTTATATAAACCTGTAAAGATAAAATAACCAAGACGTATACAAACTTTTTGGACCAAAGTAAGATTATCTTTTTTATAAAAATATATAAAACGTTCAAATAATTAAATTGACAACAAACTACATAATTAATTCAAATTGTCTAAATAAGTATAACAGGAGAAAAATCTTACAAACTTGCTAGCGCTTTAAAGTTATTTTATCTAAATAAATGCAAGCGCATATTAAGGCACGTGGGAGTGACAGAGAGTCCCAGGGAAGCATCTCACTCACACTAACAGTTTTCGCGGAGCGCTTACACTATAAAAGAAAAGCCCGGGCCATGCAAAAGTTAGTCTCACTTGACGCGAGCGTCGTCCCGCGGGGGGGGGGGGGAGATTTCTTGTGGTGCAGTCGGTGGCGGTGCTTAGCTAGGGCGGCACCGCGAGCTCCCTCTGTCAATGACTGGCCGGGCCTTGGCGGTGCGGCGACAGAGGGATGACTCGATGTTATTCGAGGAAGACGGGCCTGCCACCCGGCTCCCGAATGTGACGGTTTAATGAAGCTTTCTCGGCCGGGTCCGCTGCCGGCGGGGTGATATAATGGAAGTCCGGAGCTGAGTGCCGGTGCCACGGCTCTGGACCGGAGTAGGGGTCGTCCCCTCCGTCTGAGTGGCAACGTCCCTTCGCTGGATCCTGCCGGTGCTGGGAGCTATCTACTCTACCAGGGCGCAGAGTACAGCGGCGATCGCCGAAGCCTGCACCCGCTGCGTCGAGTGGATGGTTGTGGGAGTTGTGCTGTGGAGTGGAAATATCAGTCTGCCTACTTGGGGTAGCTGGAGGGAGAAGGTCGGAGAATTAGACGGTCAATCAAACGGCTGATCGGATGACCGGGGGAGAAGGGGTGGTGCCAACACGGCTGCGTGGACTCCTCAAGATCGCTCTGCCGTCTGGCTTTAACTGCGGGTGGCGCCTCGCCTCTTGGCGGCAGGGCGCCGAAGCTGGCGGACGCGGCGCGGTGGGGATACCCCCGCTCTGGGGGGCCGGGTGCCTGGTGGTGGCGAACGCTCGCGTAGCAACGTATTGCTCGCTATGGTGGGTGTCACATTGTTTCCACTGTATCTTCAAGTTCAATACATTCCTTAAATCGACTTCGTGTCGTGCAGAATCTGCTAATTCGGAACTCAGTCAGTCTCACTATTTCCATTGTATCTTCAATTTCAATTCATTCCTTAAATCGATTTCGGGTCGTAAAGGATCCACGAACTCAGAGCTCAGTTCAGTACTGTCCGTTGATTATACTTTATTATTATTATCTAATGTAATTTTTATAATCAACAAGAACTACTATAACAGAGTAAAAAAAGTAAGTAAGAAACAATTCGTAAAGTCAATATTTTAACACAACTAAACCATTCATTCCTTATTTTATATCACATTTTCCTTGGTTCCTCCTCCGATTCAAGTTGTTGAGACAACCTGGATAGAGAATTGATTCTGGTTCTGTGCAAAATCCAGTAGATCGAAATTTCTCCTAGGGTGTTGCCATACTAAGGACGAGATTCCTCTGTGGGCATCAGTCAATCACCCTAACAACTTAATCCGGCTGCGTAATAATCAAGTGTACGACTTGTGTGCAGCAGCCATTCCTTTAAAGAAAACGTTCAATCCTTGGTGACGCTCGATTAGGCGTCCACAAAGGATTAGTTCCACATTATTCAAGGTGTAATCAAGTGCACGACTTGTGTGACCTTGAGTAGGCGTTCACAAAGAAATAATTTTATATTATCTTTATATAATACAAGGTTTTGTGCAGTAAATTTTTCTGCCTCTTCCCTAGCTTGAGTGCTCAAACACAGGCTAAAAACGAGGCAATCGACGGGTTAAGTCAAACTTAACTTGTCGAAGGTGTGACTCCCATCCTAACAAAGGTCTTGACATAACCCACAAAACCACGCTATGCCCGATTAGTTTGGGTTTTGCATTCAACAGTTATAGACGTGTAAACATGGAGTTCACTAACGCCGAAATTCGCGCTATTTTAAAGTTTTCCTTCGTCAAAGGCAAATCCGCTAGAGAAATATTCCGTGAGATTAATGCTGTTTTAGGGGATGGTACTCTATCACTTCGAACCGCGGAGGAATGGTTTCGACGATTCACAGCCGGTAAAAAACGACACCATAGATAAGCCAGCCGGCAGAAGACCTGTGACGATGAATACCGATCAAATCATGGAAAAAATCGAGTTAGACCGGCATGTGGAATCTCGTGACATCGTTCAGGAGATGGGAGTTAGTCACTTAACCATTTAAACCATCTGCAGAAGGCTGGATACAAAAAAAAGCTTGATGTTTGGGTACCGCATGATTAGACGCAAAAATACCTTCTGGACCTCATCAACACCCGCGATATGTTGCTGAAATGGAGCGAACTCGACCCATTTTTGAAGCGGATGATGACTGGCGACGAAAAATGGATCTCAAACGAAAAGGGTCGTGGTTGAAGGCCGGTGAATCGTTTCCAAACAGTGGCCAAGCCGGAATTGGCGGCTAGGAAGGTTTTGCTCTGGGTTTGGTGGGATTGAAAGGGAATGATCTACTATGAGCTGCTCCCATATGGCCAGAGGCGTAATTCTACTATCTTCTGCGAACAACTGGGCCGCTTGAAGCAGCTGATCGATCTGAAACGTCCAGAATTGGCCACTAGGAAGGGTGTAGTGTTCCACCAGGACAACGCCAGACCACGCATTTCGTTGATGACTCGGATGGGAGGTTTTATCGCATCCACCATATAGTCCGGACATTGCGCCAAGTGATTACCACCTGTTACTGTCCATGGCGAACGCCCTTGGTGTTGTAAAATTAAACTCAAAAGAGGCTTGTGTAAAGTGAATGAGTTCTTCGCAAATAAGGAGGGGAGCTTCTACGAGGGTGGTATTATGAAGTTGCTATCTAGATGGAAACAGATTATCAAACAAAACGGTGCATATTTGAACTGAATCCGAACACTGTAACACTTTTTATAAAGCTTGAAAGCAGAGCAAAAAAGCGGAAGGGATATATTTGCCAATCTTACATAAAGATTATTCTTAAGTAAAATGACCTACTCTTTCGTCTGAAATATATTTAAAAAAAATTTTACCCAAAATTAAATATGGCCACCTGAAGATGTTTGAAAAATGAAAAATATTGAACAGACTTCGAAATAAACTGGTATACATAATAATTTGCCTTTTGATAAATTATATTTTTTTAATATATTTGATTTAAGCAATATACTTTATAATATTAGTAAGGCCACGTTAGTAATGTTACGTCCTGTTTGGCAAATAACAAATAGGGAAAGCAAGGGACTGTGAGATATACAATATTAATTTGATTAAGATTTTAATCACTGAGTCTAGTTCTGTGGTAAAAGTGGATTGTATGTTGTAACGGGAGGCTCGCGCCGTTAGAAGATTTTGTGCTCATTTCATCTCATATTAATACGCACTCATCTTGTTTTTCAATTATAAATTTAGCTCTAATTTTTAGTAAACGTAATAAATTATCTGATTTGCGAAGCTTGTTATAATATAAGTATTACTTTTACAGATTTCAGTAGCTGTTCTTAGTGATCTTTTTGGACCGTATATAATAGGAAGAAGTCGGATTGACGAAACAGTCAATTTATTAGATAAAAGACAAATACCAAAAGATCAAAGTAAAAATAATCAAAATTTACGAAGTTCAATTATCGGAGATTCAATAAAACTGAAGGATTTAAAAAAAAAATATGATATATCTAATAATATTATAAATGTTTATATGGGGGATGATTATGATAGGCGATGATAAAAAACATTGGGAAGTTTGGCTACATGAACAATGCATTATTTGGGCTGCTGGAGTATTTATAACAGGTAATTATAGATATTTTAAATTGTCGATATATTTTGTTGTCAAAAGAATGTTATATTATTATTAACTATATTTTAAATTCATACTATCGATGAGCCCTCTATTCCCAAATTTCTCGGGCTTTTTGTGGAACCATCCCATTCGCAAACCCTTCCTAAAAATAACAAAATCATAAGTGTACTATTACGATTAGCTTCATCCGAAATTATTGAAAATGAACAGTAGAACCTCGATTCTGGTCTTTTACCCACTCCATGCATCAGGATTCGTCAAGTAAGGCTCCGTAGGAATCAAAACCGTGACTGTTGCGACTGAAGCGCGAGCGGCGAAATTGTATTGATGTATATCTATTGGAAGCGTCGATTGAAAGAATATTTATAACATCGATTAAACTGACCGTCCGTCCTAACGATTGTCAGTAGATCAGGCCTGGTTTAAAGGGCGCAAAGATGCGAGCATAACTGGTCGTACTCTTCGTGGGATCCAGAACGTAGAAACTGAGTTCGAAGCGTGGAAGGGGGGGTAACATGTAGCCTCAGGCACAGCACGCGAGGGCCAAGCGGCCGAGAGCGCATCGAGTGCCGCGAGAATGGCTTGCGCGGCAAGCCCGCCAGTTGCTTGCTTCAAAACTTTCGCCGAGAACGCACGACCTTAACACAGTCACCTGTATTTATACAAGCTACATATTAAAACTGCAAATATCATCAAACAAAGAATTTGATTTATTTGACCTCTCTCGTCACATAACAGTGACCTCTTCTTGGTTTCGCATTCACGACGTGCACACTCACCTGCATGATAACCGTTACAACTCAGCGATGATTATCATTAACAATATCTTACATATTTTGAGCTACAGCTTCGCAGCCTCTTTATTATATACCTATAAACGCAGCTCCCCGCAAAATAGCACATCCAAAAAATGACATTTTATTCTATCTTTGGAAGAAACAAAATTGTATAGGGCCTCATCGCCCGTATCTCGGGAACCGTTCAATGCATCATCTTGGGGCACTGTACAATGAAAAGTGAATGAAATATCCTTTCGAAAAAGCTTTTATGCCTGTTACGCCACATCTGTGATAGCCTTATCGCTTATATTTAAGAAATGGCTGGTCCCAGCATTTGGAGAGACTGCTAAAAAGGAAGACAACGGGGGGGTGAGAGGGGGAAGGGGGAGGGGGGAAAGAAGGGAATGGGGGAGTAGAGGGGGGTCTACAAGATATCCTTCGAATTCATTTTGTCGAAAGACAACCCTACTTCGATCTTTAATTCATCTATTAATCGATTCCTAGGACTAACTTATGTGAGAACCGGAATTGTCCTCCTTATCCTCCAACGCGACCGCTCGGCCCCAGCCACATCACTCCGCTTCACGCCGATTTCGATTTGCGTCTTTTGTAGCCAATTGACTAGAGCTCATAGAAAGAGCTAAGCCCCTTATGCTACTCGAGAGCCCCGTCCACCTCGCCGTGTTAGGCCTGCTTTGACTCGTTCTACTAATATAAACTCATAGCTAATAATATCAAAAGGT
>JACCIE010000329.1:15000-23531 GCA_018906755.1 Sycophaga agraensis | reverse complement strand
GGATTGTCTTGTCGGTTGGACGAGACCCCTGTTGCTTTGATTCAGTCGAAGCAATGCGAATGGGGACTTATAAAAAAAACGAAAACGAAAACGAAAACGAGAAGATAAGATGAATTTTGTATATCTATATATACGTGATTGATTGTGCGTTTCGGGTATTTAAAAAAAAAAAACTAAACCGAACGCACTCTCTATACACACACTTCTTCATGCACTTGAAGGAATATTTATGATAAAGTTTATATCTCTCTACTAGGGGGAGAGTTTTGGCTCGAGCAAAGCAATGCGAATGGGGACTTATAAAAAAAACGAAAACGAAGACGAAATCGACAAGATGAAATGTACACGTGTATATCTATATATATGATGTCTAGGCGGTGTTGTGCCGTGAAGATTGTGCGCTTCGGGTATTTAAAAAAAAAAACTAAACCCGAACGCACTCTCTATACACACTTCTTCATGCACTTGAAGGAATATAATAAAGTCTATCTCTCTATCAGTATACTAGGGGGAGGATTTTGGCTCGAGCAAAGCAATGCGTATGGGGAACTTTAAAATCTTCCAAAGCAATGCGCATGGAGCACGACTCTTTCTGTTTTCCAGGCGGGGGGGCTTCGCCCCCCCGAACCCCCCCACCCTGCGCCCGAGCTTCGCGGTCAGCAAAGGGACACGCTCCGGCTGTTGATCTCCAATCTCAAAGCAATGCGTATGGGGAACTTATAAAATTTCCCGGCCCAGCAAAGGGACACGCTCGGGCGCAGCTGCCTCGCAAAGCAATGCGTATGGGGAACTTGTAAGATTCTCCGGCCCAGCAAAGGGACACGCTCGGGGACTTTGTCGAAAACGACACTCGGCGTGGACGAATCGGCTGGGGTAGATTAGGGATTACGACTTTCGGAGCATACTTCGATGCTCGCAAAGCAATGCGTATGGGGAACTTGTAAAAATTCCGCTGCTCAGCAAAGGGACACGCTCGGAGACTTTGTCGAAAACGACACTCGGCGTGGACGAATCGGCTGGGGTAGTTAGGGATTACGACTTTCGGAGCATACTTCCATGCTCGCAAAGCAATGCGTATGGGGAACTTGTAAAAATTCCGCTGCTCAGCAAAGGGACACGCTCGGAGACTTTGTCGAAAACGACACTCGGCGTGGACGAATCGGCTGGGGTAGTTAGGGATTACGAACTTTAGAGCATACTTCCATGCTCGCAAAGCAATGCGTATGGGGAACTTGTAAAAATTCCGCTGCTCAGCAAAGGGACACGCTCGGAGACTTTGTCGAAAACGACACTCGGCGTGGACGAATCGGCTGGGGTAGTTAGGGATTACGAACTTTAGAGCATACTTCCATGCTCGCAAAGCAATGCGTATGGGGAACTTGTAAAAATTCCGCTGCTCAGCAAAGGGACACGCTCGGAGACTTTGTCGAAAACGACACTCGGCGTGGACGAATCGGCTGGGGTAGTTAGGGATTACGAACTTTAGAGCATACTTCCATGCTCGCAAAGCAATGCGTATGGGGAACTTGTAAAAATTCCGCTGCTCAGCAAAGGGACACGCTCGGAGACTTTGTCGAAAACGACACTCG
The DNA here is from genome assembly GCA_018906755.1 of Sycophaga agraensis. Classification (NCBI taxonomy): domain Eukaryota; kingdom Metazoa; phylum Arthropoda; class Insecta; order Hymenoptera; family Pteromalidae; genus Sycophaga; species Sycophaga agraensis. Next base: position 21,942 of record JACCIE010000329.1, on the reverse strand, counting down.
GCGTGGACGAATCGGCTGGGGTAGTTAGGGATTACGAACTTTAGAGCATACTTCCATGCTCGCAAAGCAATGCGTATGGGGAACTTGTAAAAATTCCGCTGCTCAGCAAAGGGACACGCTCGGAGACTTTGTCGAAAACGACACTCGGCTGGACGAATCGGCTGGGAATAGTTAGGGATACGACCTTCAGAGCATATGCATACGCAGGCTGCAACAAATCTGTATGTAGGGAACTTGTAAAATTCCCTGCTCAGCCAGGGCACGCTCGGGGACTTTGTCGAAAACGACACTCGGCGTGGACGAATCGGCTGGGTAGTTAGGGAAACGACTTGAAGCATACCATCCAGGCTGCAACAATGCGTATGGGAACTTGTAAAATTCCCCTGCTCGCAACAGGGGAACACGTTCGGGCTTTGTCGAAAACGCCTCGGCCTGGGCGAATGGCTGGGACTAGTTAGGGATTACGACCTTCGGTGCATACGTGCAAGCTCGCAGGTGCACACAAATCTGTGTGTATGGGGAACCTGTGAATTTCCCCTGCTCAGCTAACAAGGGACACGCTCGGGGGACTCTTGTCGAACAACGACACTCGGGCCTGGGCGAATTCGGCTGGGATAGTTAGGGATCACGACCTTCGGAGCATATGCACAAGCTAGCATGCTGCACACAAATCTGTGTGTATGAGGAACTTGTGAAATTCCCCTGCTCAGCAAAGGGACACGCTCGGGGACTCTGTCGAAAACGACACTCGGCCTGGGCGAATTGGCTGGGATAGTTAGGGATCACGACCGTCGGAGCATACGTGCAAGCTCGCAGGCTGCACACAAATCTGTGTGTGTGGGGAACTTCAGAAATTCCCCTGCTCAGCAAAGGGACACGTTCGGGGACTTTGTCGAAAACGACACTCGGCCTGGGCGAATTGGCTGGGATAGTTAGGGATCACGACCGTCGGAGCATACGTGCAAGCTCGCAGGCTGCACACAAATCTGTGTGTATGGGGAACTTGTAAAATTCCTCTGCTCAGCCAAGGGGCACGTTAGGGGACTTTGTCGAAAACGCGCATGGGGAACTTGTAAAACTCCCCTGCTCAGCAAAGGGACACGCTGGGGGATTTTGTCGAAAACGAGACTAGGCGCCGACGAATCGGCTGGGATAGTTAGGGAATACGACCTTCAGAGCATACGTGCAAGCACGCAGGCTGCACACAAATCTGTGTGTGTGGGGAACTTGAAATTCCCCTGCTCAGCAAAGGGACACGCTCGGGGGGGACTGTGGCTTTCGGAGCATATGCACAAGCTAGCATGCTGCACACAAATCTGTGTGTATGGGGAACTTGTGAAATTCCCCTGCTCAGCAAAGGGACACGTCGAAAACGACACTCGGCCTGGGCGAATTGGCTGGGATAGTTAGGGATCACGACCGTCGGAGCATACGTGCAAGCTCGCAGGCTGCACACAAATCTGTGTGTGTGGGGAACTTCAAATTCCCCTGCTCAGCAAAGGGACACGCTCGGGGACTTTGTCGAAAATGACACTCGGCCTGGGCGAATTGGCTGGGATAGTTAGGGCGACCTTCGGAGCATATGTACAAGCTAGCATGCTGCACACAAATCTGTGTGTATGGGGAACAAATTCCCCTGCTCAGCAAAGGGACACGTTGGGGACTTTGTCGAAAACGACACTCGGCCTGGACGAATTGGCTGGGATAGTTAGGGATCACGACCGTCGGAGCATACGTGCAAGCTCGCAGGCTGCACACAAATCTGTGTGTGTGGGGAACTGTCAGAAATTCCCCTGCTCAGCCAAGGGACACGTTCGGGGACTTTGTCGAAAACGACACTCGCGGCCTGGGCGACGACTTGGCTGGGATAGTTAGGGATCACGACCGTCGGAGCATACGTGCAAGCTCGCAGGCTGCACACAAATCTGTGTGTATGGGGAACTTCAGAAATTCCCCTGCTCAGCAAAGGGACACGCTCGGGACTTTGTCGAAAATGACACTGAGGCCTGGGCGAATTGGCTGGGATAGTTAGGGATTACGGACCGTCGGAGCATACGTGCAAGCTCGCAGGCCTGCACACAAATCTGTGTGTATGGGGAACCTTGTGAAATTCCCCTGCTCAGCAAAGGGGACACGCTCGGGGACTTTGTCGAAAACGACACTCGGCCTGGGCGAATGGCTGGGATAGTTAGGGATTACGACCTTCGGAGCATACGTGCAAGCTCGCAGGCTGCACACAAATCTGTGTGTATTCCCCTGCTGGGGAACTTGTAAAATTCCCCTGCTCAGCAAAGGGACACGCTCGGGGACTTTGTCGAAAACGACACTCGGCCTGGGCGAATTCGGCTGGGATAGTTAGGGATTACGACCTTCGGAGCATACGTGCAAGCTCGCAGGCTGCACACAAATCTGTGTGTATATGGGGAACGTTAGGGGGCTGTGATGGGGAACTTGTAAAACTCCCCTGCTCAGCAAAGGGACACGCTCGGGGACTTTGTCGAAAACGACACTCGGCTGGGACGAATCGGCTGGGATAGTTAGGGATTACGACCTTCAGAGCATACGTGCAAGCTCTCAGGCTGCACACAAATCTGTGTGTATGGGGAACTTGTAAAATTCCCCTGCTCAGCCAAGGGGCACGTTAGGGGGACTTTGTCGAAAACGCGCATGGGGAACTTGTAAAACTCCCCTGCTCAGCAAAGGGACACGCTGGGGGACTTTGTCGAAAACGAAACTCGGCGCGGACGAATCGGCTGGGATAGTTAGGGAATACGACCTTCAGAGCATACGTGCAAGCTCGCAGGCTGCACACAAATCTCTGTGTACAGGGAACTCTAGAAATTCCCCTGCTCAGCAATGGGACACGCTCGTGGACTTTGTCGAAAACGACGTTTAGAGTATTAGTATACCCTCGGAAATGTGATGAATATCGACCCCCCGAAGCATTGGTAGAACTTCGACAAATTCGAAAATTTCACCCCCCCAAGTATTGTAACAACCTCGGAAACTTTGAAAAATTCGACCCCCGGAGCAAAGGTACACGCTCGTGGACTTTGTCGAGATTGGGATTACGACTTTCGGAGCATACGTGGATGCTTGCAAAGCAATGCGTATGGGGACTTGTAAAATTCCGTCGCTCAGCAAGGGACACGCTCGTGGACTTTGTCGAAAACGACGTTTAGAGTATTAGTATACCCTCGGAAATGTGATGAATATCGACCCCCGAAGCATGGTAGAACTTCGACAAATTCGAAATTTCACCCCCGGAGCATTGGTACACCCTCGGAAAATTCGAAATTTTCACCCCCCAAGTATTGGAACAACCTCGGAAACTTTGAAAAAATCGACCTCCGAAGTATTGGAAAACCCTCGGAAAATTCGAAAATTTCACCCCCCGGAGCATTGGTACACCCTCGGAAACTTTGAAAAATTCGACCCCGGAGCAAAGGTACACGCTCGTGGACTTTGTCGAAAAACGCACGTTCGGGCCAGCAAAGTGACACGCTCGGGGATTTTGTCGAAAACGACGTTCAGAGCATTGGTATACCCTCGGAAATCTAATAGAAATCGACCCCCGAAGCATTGGTACAACTTCGGAAAATTCGAAAATTTCACCCCCCGGAGCATTGGTACACCCTCGGAAAATTCGAAATTTTCACCCCCCCAAGTATTGGAACAACCTCGGAAACTTTGAAAAAATCGACCTCCGAAGTATTGGAAAACCCTCGGAAAATTCGAAAATTTCACCCCCCGGAGCATTGGTACACCCTCGGAAACTTTGAAAAATTCGACCCCCGGAGCAAAGGTACACGCTCGTGGACTTTGTCGAAAAACGACGTTCGGGCCAGCAAAGGTACACGCTCGGGGATTTTGTCGAAAACGACGTTCAGAGCATTGGTATACCCTCGGAAATCTAATAGAAATCGACCCCCGAAGCATTGCTACAACTTCGGAAAATTCGAAAATTTCACCCTCCGGAGCATTGGTACACCCTCGGAAAATTCGAAATTTTCACCCCCCCCAAGTATTGGAACAACCTCGGAAACTTTGAAAAAATCGACCTCCGAAGTATTGGAAAACCCTCGGAAAATTCGAAAATTTCACCCCCCGGAGCATTGGTACACCCTCGGAAAATTCGTAAATTTCACCCCCCCAAGTATTGTAACAACCTCGGAAACTTTGAAAAATTCGACCCCCGGAGCAAAGGTACACGCTCGTGGACTTTGTCGAAAAACGACGTTCGGGCCAGCAAAGGTACACGCTCGGGACTTTGTCAAAATACGACGTTCGGCCCAGACGAATCGGCTGGGGTAGATTGGGATTACGACTTTCGGAGTATACGTGGATGCTTGGAAAGCAATGCGTATGGGGAACTTGTAAAAATTCCGCTGCTCAGCAAAGGGACACGCTCGGAGATTTTGTCGAAAACGACGTTCAGAGCATTGGTATACCCTCGGAAATCTAATAGAAATCGACCCCCGAAGCATTGGTACAACTTCGGAAAATTCGAAAATTTCACCCCCCGGAGCATTGGTACACCCTCGGAAAATTCGAAATTTTCACCCCCCCAAGTATTGGAACAACCTCGGAAACTTTGAAAAAATCGACCTCCGAAGTATTGGAAAACCCTCGGAAAATTCGAAAATTTCACCCCCCGGAGCATTGGTACACCCTCGGAAAATTCGTAAATTTCACCCCCCCAAGTATTGTAACAACCTCGGAAACTTTGAAAAATTCGACCCCCGGAGCAAAGGTACACGCTCGTGGACTTTGTCGAAAAACGACGTTCGGGCCAGCAAAGGTACACGCTCGGGACTTTGTCAAAATACGACGTTCGGCCCAGACGAATCGGCTGGGGTAGATTGGGATTACGACTTTCGGAGTATACGTGGATGCTTGGAAAGCAATGCGTATGGGGAACTTGTAAAAATTCCGCTGCTCAGCAAAGGGACACGCTCGGAGATTTTGTCGAAAACGACGTTCAGAGCATTGGTATACCCTCGGAAATCTAATAGAAATCGACCCCCGAAGCATTGGTACAACTTCGGAAAATTCGAAAATTTCACCCCCCGGAGCATTGGTACACCCTCGGAAAATTCGAAATTTTCACCCCCCCAAGTATTGGAACAACCTCGGAAACTTTGAAAAAATCGACCTCCGAAGTATTGGAAAACCCTCGGAAAATTCGAAAATTTCACCCCCCGGAGCATTGGTACACCCTCGGAAAATTCGTAAATTTCACCCCCCCAAGTATTGTAACAACCTCGGAAACTTTGAAAAATTCGACCCCCGGAGCAAAGGTACACGCTCGTGGACTTTGTCGAAAAACGACGTTCGGGCCAGCAAAGGTACACGCTCGGGACTTTGTCAAAATACGACGTTCGGCTTAGACGAATCGGCTGGGGTAGATTGGGATTACGACTTTCGGGCCAGCAAAGGGACACGCTCGGGACTTTGTCAAAATACGACGTTCGGCCCAGACGAATCGGCTGGGGTAGATTGGGATTACGACTTTCGGAGTATACGTGGATGCTTGGAAAGCAATGCGTATGGGGAACTTGTAAAAATTCCGCTGCTCAGCAAAGGGACACGCTCGGAGATTTTGTCGAAAACGACGTTCAGAGCATTGGTATACCCTCGGAAATCTAATAGAAATCGACCCCCGAAGCATTGGTACAACTTCGGAAAATTCGAAAATTTCACCCCCCGGAGCATTGGTACACCCTCGGAAAATTCGAAATTTCACCCCCCCAAGTATTGGAACAACCTCGGAAACTTTGAAAAAATCGACCTCCGAAGTATTGGAAAACCCTCGGAAAATTCGAAAATTTCACCCCCCGGAGCATTGGTACACCCTCGGAAAATTCGTAAATTTCACCCCCCCAAGTATTGTAACAACCTCGGAAACTTTGAAAAATTCGACCCCCGGAGCAAAGGTACACGCTCGTGGACTTTGTCGAAAAACGACGTTCGGGCCAGCAAAGGTACACGCTCGGGACTTTGTCAAAATACGACGTTCGGCTTAGACGAATCGGCTGGGGTAGATTGGGATTACGACTTTCGGGCCAGCAAAGGGACACGCTCGGGACTTTGTCAAAATACGACGTTCGGCCCAGACGAATCGGCTGGGGTAGATTGGGATTACGACTTTCGGAGTATACGTGGATGCTTGGAAAGCAATGCGTATGGGGAACTTGTAAAAATTCCGCTGCTCAGCAAAGGGACACGCTCGGAGATTTTGTCGAAAACGACGTTCAGAGCATTGGTATACCCTCGGAAATCTAATAAAAATCGACCCCCGAAGCATTGGTACAACTTCGGAAAATTCGAAAATTTCACCCCCCGGAGCATTGGTACACCCTCGGAAAATTCGAAAATTTCACCCCCCCAAGTATTGGAACATCCTCGGAAACTTTGAAAAAATCGACCTCCGAAGTATTGGAAAACCCTCGGAAAATTCGAAAATTTCACCCCCCGGAGCATTGGTACACCCTCGGAAAATTCGAAAATTTCACCCCCCCAAGTATTGGAACAACCTCGGAAACTTTGAAAAATTCGACCCCCGGAGCAAAGGGACACGCTCGGGGACTTTGTCGAAAAACGACCTTCGGGCCAGCAAAGGGACACGCTCGAGGACTTTGTCGAAAAACGACCTTCGGGCCAGCAAAGGTACACGCTCGGGCACTTTGTCAAAAAAACGACCCTCGGGCCAGCAAAGGGACACGCTCGAGGACTTTGTCGAAAAACGACCTTCGGGCCAGCAAAGGTACACGCTCGGGACTTTGTCAAAATACGACGTTCGGCTTAGACGAATCGGCTGGGGTAGATTGGGATTACGACTTTCGGGCCAGCAAAGGGACACGCTCGGGACTTTGTCAAAAAACGACGTTCGGCGTAGACGAATCGGCTGGGGTAGATTGGGATTACGCTTCGGGCCAGCAA
>JACCIE010000329.1:5000-10000 GCA_018906755.1 Sycophaga agraensis | reverse complement strand
ACACGCTGGGGGATTTTGTCGAAAACGAGACTAGGCGCCGACGAATCGGCTGGGATAGTTAGGGAATACGACCTTCAGAGCATACGTGCAAGCACGCAGGCTGCACACAAATCTGTGTGTGTATGGGGAACTTCAGAAATTCCCCTGCTCAGCAAAGGGACACGCTCGGGGACTTTGTCGAAAACGACACTCGGCGTGGGCGAATTGGCTGGGATAGTTAGGGATACGACCTTTAGAGCATACTTCGATGCTCGCAACCAATGCGTATGGGAAAATGAACTTGTAAAATTCCCTGCTCAGCAATCTGTGTGTATGGGGACACGCTCGGGGACTTTGTCGAAAACGACACTCGGCGTGGGCGAATTGGCTGGGATAGTTAGGGATTACGACCGTCGGAGCATACGTGCAAGCTCGCAGGCTGCACACAAATCTGTGTGTGTGGGGAACTTGAAATTCCCCTGCTCAGCAAAGGGACACGCTCGGGGACTTTGTCGAAAACGACACTCGGCCTGGGCGAATCGGCTGGGATAGTTAGGGAATACGACCGTCGGAGCATACGTGCAAGCTCGCAGGCTGCACACAAATCTGTGTGTATGGGGAACTTGTCGAAAAATGGGGAACAAATTCCCCTGCTCAGCAAAGGGACACGCTGGGGGACTTTGTCGAAAACGACACACGGCCTGGGCGAATTGGCTGGGATAGTTAGGGATCACGACCGTCGGAGCATACGTGCAAGCTCTCAGGCTGCACACAAATCTGTGTGTATGGGGAACTTGTCGAAAAATTCCCCTGCTCAGCAAAGGGACACGCTCGGGGACTTTGTCGAAAGATGACACTCGGCCTGGGCGAATTGGCTGGGATAGTTAGGGATCACGACCGTCGGAGCATATGCAAGCTCGCAGGCTGCACACAAATCTGTGTGTATGGGACCTTCAGAACTGCAAGCTCGCAGGTGCACACAAATCTGTGTGTATGGGGAACCTGTGAAATTCCCCTGCTCAGCAAAGGGACACGCTAGGGGATTTTGTCGAAAACGACACTAGGCGTTAGGGGCCGACGAATCGGCTGGGATAGTTAGGGAATACGACCTTCAGAGCATACGTGCAAGCTCTCAGGCTGCACACAAATCTGTGTGTATGGGGAACTTGTAAAATTCCCCTGCATGGGGCCAAGGGGCACGTTAGGGGGCTTTGTCGAAAACGCGCATGGGGAACTTGTAAAACTCCCCTGCTCAGCAAAGGGACACGCTGGGGGACTTTGTCGAAAACGAAACTCGGCGCGGACGAATCGAGACTGGGATAGTTAGGGAATACGACCTTCAGAGCATACGTGCAAGCTCGCAGGCTGCACACAAATCTCTGTGTATCAGGGAACTCTAGAAATTCCCCTGCTCAGCAATGGGACACGCTCGTGGACTTTGTCGAAAACGACACTCGGCTGGACGAATTGGGATAGTTAGGGTTACGCCTCGGAGATGTTCGAGATGACACACGCGGTATGGGGAACTTGTAAAAATTTACCAAGGGCACGTTGCTCGAAAACGCAAATAAAACCCCGGGACAAGCTCGAGACTTTGTCGAAAACGCCAACTCGGCCGTGGACGAATCGGGTGGATAGTTAGGCATACGACTTGCGAAAGAGCGATACTGCAAGCGCATGGCTGCACACAAATCTGGTAAGGGGAACTTGTAAAATTCCCTGCTCAGCAAGGGACACGTCGTGGACTTTGTCGAAAACGACGACGCTCAGCATTGGGAACTTTTCGTGTCGAAAACGAACACTCGGGCCTGGGCGCTAGAAATCGAAAGACGAGCGGTACAACTTGGGATTACGATTTCACGGAGCATACACCCTCTTGCAAAGCAAATGCGTAGGGGAACTTCTAAATTCGTCCGCTACACCCTCGGAACTTCAGCAAAGGGACACGCTCGTGGACTTTGTCGAAAACGCGTTTCAGAGTATTAGTATACCCTCGGAAATGTGATGAATATCGACCCCCGAAGCATTGGTAGAACAACTTCGACAAATTCGAAAATTTCACCCCCCGGAGCATTGGTACACCCTCGGAAAATTCGAAATTTTCACCCCCCCAAGTATTGGAACAACCTCGGAAACTTTGAAAAAATCGACCTCCGAAGTATTGGAAAACCCTCGGAAAATTCGAAAATTTCACCCCCCGGAGCATTGGTACACCCTCGGAAAATTCGTAAATTTCACCCCCCCAAGTATTGTAACAACCTCGGAAACTTTGAAAAATTCGACCCCCGGAGCAAAGGTACACGCTCGTGGACTTTGTCGAAAAACGACGTTCGGGCCAGCAAAGGGACACGCTCGGGGATTTTGTCGAAAACGACGTTCAGAGCATTGGTATACCCTCGGAAATCTAATAGAAATCGACCCCCGAAGCATTGGTACAACTTCGGAAAATTCGAAAATTTCACCCCCCGGAGCATTGGTACACCCTCGGAAAATTCGAAATTTTCACCCCCCCCAAGTATTGGAACAACCTCGGAAACTTTGAAAAAATCGACCTCCGAAGTATTGGAAAACCCTCGGAAAATTCGAAAATTTCACCCCCCGGAGCATTGGTACACCCTCGGAAAATTCGTAAATTTCACCCCCCCAAGTATTGTAACAACCTCGGAAACTTTGAAAAATTCGACCCCCGGAGCAAAGGTACACGCTCGTGGACTTTGTCGAAAAACGACGTTCGGGCCAGCAAAGGTACACGCTCGGGACTTTGTCAAAATACGACGTTCGGCCCAGACGAATCGGCTGGGGTAGATTGGGATTACGACTTTCGGAGTATACGTGGATGCTTGGAAAGCAATGCGTATGGGGAACTTGTAAAAATTCCGCTGCTCAGCAAAGGGACACGCTCGGAGATTTTGTCGAAAACGACGTTCAGAGCATTGGTATACCCTCGGAAATCTAATAAAAATCGACCCCCGAAGCATTGGTACAACTTCGGAAAATTCGAAAATTTCACCCCCCGGAGCATTGGTACACCCTCGGAAAATTCGAAAATTTCACCCCCCCAAGTATTGGAACAACCTCGGAAACTTTGAAAAAATCGACCTCCGAAGTATTGGAAAACCCTCGGAAAATTCGAAAATTTCACCCCCCGGAGCATTGGTACACCCTCGGAAAATTCGTAAATTTCACCCCCCCAAGTATTGTAACAACCTCGGAAACTTTGAAAAATTCGACCCCCGGAGCAAAGGTACACGCTCGTGGACTTTGTCGAAAAACGACGTTCGGGCCAGCAAAGGTACACGCTCGGGACTTTGTCAAAATACGACGTTCGGCTTAGACGAATCGGCTGGGGTAGATTGGGATTACGACTTTCGGGCCAGCAAAGGGACACGCTCGGGACTTTGTCAAAATACGACGTTCGGCCCAGACGAATCGGCTGGGGTAGATTGGGATTACGACTTTCGGAGTATACGTGGATGCTTGGAAAGCAATGCGTATGGGGAACTTGTAAAAATTCCGCTGCTCAGCAAAGGGACACGCTCGGAGATTTTGTCGAAAACGACGTTCAGAGCATTGGTATACCCTCGGAAATCTAATAAAAATCGACCCCCGAAGCATTGGTACAACTTCGGAAAATTCGAAAATTTCACCCCCCGGAGCATTGGTACACCCTCGGAAAATTCGAAAATTTCACCCCCCCAAGTATTGGAACATCCTCGGAAACTTTGAAAAAATCGACCTCCGAAGTATTGGAAAACCCTCGGAAAATTCGAAAATTTCACCCCCCGGAGCATTGGTACACCCTCGGAAAATTCGAAAATTTCACCCCCCCAAGTATTGGAACAACCTCGGAAACTTTGAAAAATTCGACCCCCGGAGCAAAGGGACACGCTCGGGGACTTTGTCGAAAAACGACCTTCGGGCCAGCAAAGGGACACGCTCGAGGACTTTGTCGAAAAACGACCTTCGGGCCAGCAAAGGTACACGCTCGGGCACTTTGTCAAAAAACGACCCTCGGGCCAGCAAAGGGACACGCTCGAGGACTTTGTCGAAAAACGACCTTCGGGCCAGCAAAGGTACACGCTCGGGACTTTGTCAAAATACGACGTTCGGCTTAGACGAATCGGCTGGGGTAGATTGGGATTACGACTTTCGGGCCAGCAAAGGGACACGCTCGGGACTTTGTCAAAAAACGACGTTCGGCGTAGACGAATCGGCTGGGGTAGATTGGGATTACGACTTTCCGGGCCAGCAAAGGGACACGCTCGGGACTTTGTCGAAAAACGACCTTCGGGCCAGCAAAGGGACACGCTCGGGACTTTGTCAAAAAAACGACGTTCGGCGTAGACGAATCGGCTGGGGTAGATTGGGATTACGACTTTCGGGCCAGCAAAGGGACACGCTCGGGACTTTGTCGAAAAACGACCTTCGGGCCAGCAAAGGGACACGCTCGGGCACTTTGTCAAAAAACGACCTTCGGGCCAGCAAAGGGACACGCTCGGGCACTTTGTCAAAAAAACGACCTTTGGGCCAGCAAAGGGACACGCTCGGGACTTTGTCGAAAAACGACCTTCGGGCCAGCAAAGGGACACGCTCGGGCACTTTGTCAAAAAACGACCTTCGGGCCAGCAAAGGGACACGCTCGGGGACTTTGTCGAAAAACGACCTTCGGGCCAGCAAAGGGACACGCTCGGGCACTTTGTCAAAAAACGACCCTCGGACCAGCAAAGGGACACGCGCGGCGAAAAAATTCTAAGTCCCCGAGCGTGTCCCTTTATGTCCGAAAGTCGTTTTTCCGGAAAATTCGGAAAATTCGATGTGGGGTAGTTGGAAAATGGTTTTTAAGTCGATTGGAGAAAAAAAAATTTTTTGGCCAAAAATTTTCTAAGTGTTCAACGTCGTAAGAAATTTGGGGCTTCTAGAGAGGTTTTTGCCCATAAGAGCCCGTGTTAAAAACCATGCGGCGCCGTAGACCCAATACGACCTTCGGTATATGTAAGAGACGTTCGGCCGCGATGCGGTCG